>JAQZBX010057740.1:0-17846 GCA_029593785.1 Cabassous unicinctus
GGACGCGAACCTGGGCCTCCCATATGGTAAACGGGGGCTCTATCCACTGAGCCACACCTGCTTCTCTCATGTGTACTTTTTATTTCATTCCTTCAACTCCTCAAGAACCTGGCTTCAACAATTATCTTCTTTCTCTCTCTCTACAGCAATACCCACTCCATCTTTCCTGGTTCTTTCCTGTAATGGTGCTAAACCTTCTCAGCATTTTTTAAATAAACAAAACCTCACAATTTTAAAATTTTTGTAAGATAGCTTACAGTCCTATCTCTTGCCTTCCCTTTACTGTCAAACTTCTTGAGAAAAGTCTGTGTTCACTCTACCTTTATCTACCATATCCCCCTCATTCCACTGTAATCAGTCTTCTGTTCCCATCTTTCCACTGAAATTTTTCCACTGATTTCATTGTCAAGTTTAGGGATCAATGATAAAAATGATCAATATGATCAATAACCAATCACAAAGTAAAATGGCATCTTTCAGAGCTTATTTTTTGACCTGTCTATGGCATCTGACATTCTCGACAACTCTTTTTAAGATTTTTCATTTTTATTGAAATAAAAAGCACATGCCATAAAATTCACCCTTTTAGAAAGTACAATTCACTGGTTTTTAGCACATTCACAAAGTTGTGCAGCTACTACCACTATCTAATTCCAGAACATTTTCATCACCTTCCAAAGAAATCCTATATCCATCAGCAGTCATTCCCTACACCTCCCTCCCACACAGGCCTTGGCAACCACTAATTTATTTTGTTTCCATGGATTTGCCTATTCCGGACATTTAAGTGGACTCACACAATATTAGATCTTTTGTGCCTGGCTTCTCTTAGCATGATGTTTTCAAGGCTCATCCACGTTGTAAGCAGGTACTTCATTCCTTTTTTTAATAGCTGAATATTTTCCACTGTATATGTGTATGGATTTACCATAATTTTTTTATCCTTTCATCAGTTGATAGCCTTTTTCACTTTATGGCTATAGTGAATAATGCTACCATGAACGTTAGTGTTCAATTCTCTTGTATATACCTAGGAGTAGAATTTCTGGGTCAAATGGTAACTCTATGTTTAACTTTTTGAGTAATCACCAAAGTGGACTTTTACATTCCCATCGGCAATGTCTGAGGGCTCCAATTTCTCCACAGCCTTGTCAACACTTTATTAGTGTCCATTTTTATTACATCCACCTCAATGGTAGAGAATTAGTATCTCACAGTGGTTTTGATTTGCATTTCCCTTATAACTAATGATGTTGAACACTGTTTCATGTGCTTACCGGCCATGTGTATATCTAATTTGGAGAAGTGTCTATTCTGACCCTTTGCCCATTTATTATCTGTTATTGTTGAATTGCATGAGTTCTTCATATATTCTGGATTGTAGACCCTTATCAAATATATGATTTACAAATATTTTCTCCCATTCTGTGGATCATTCCCTTTATTTTTATTTATTCATTTTTAAAAAATAATTCACTCTGATAACATAAACATCTTTTGGCTAAGTATTCTAAGGTGTCAAAGTTACCTGGTCCACTTAAATGCTTGTGAGTTTCCTATTCTTTTGTAACGTAACAGTCACAACGTTTGAAGGTAACTTTATTAAGCACACAATGCAAGGAGTAATTACATAGCAACAACAGAATGACAACATATCTGGTTTTCAACTAGATAACAAACTCATAAATAGGTATTATTAGACACCATACCCTTTTCTTTGTCAATTCCCTAATTCACTTAAACTTTTACATTTTAAAATCCTGTAACGTATATATAAAATAATACTGATGATTTTTTTCCTAATTTCACAGCCCCTTGAATATAGTATAAGAATTTAATTTAGGAATTACAAAATGTTGTTCTTTAGTAACCTTTAAAATGTATTGGGCTAATACCAAAGTCACTGATAATTAACAAAAGTAATGATTAACTTCAAAAGACATTAGCAATCTAAAGCGTAATAAAAAATAAGACATAAAATTAAAAAGCCAAACTGAAAAACAAGCACAACAGGTTAAAGTAAACATTTTTCTATGGCAGAGTACTGTCAAAAATACATTATTTCTGGTTTTGCCTTTTATAAATAAGAAAATAACTATTTTATACTCATTTAGTGACAATAATTTATTCAGCTATTTTTCAATAGATATACCTACTTTAACTTACCTCTTTTTACTTAACTCGGACCTATTCTGAAACTGCTCCTAGGGATAATGTCATTTGTTATTAGCTCATAACTATAAAAATGAGGCAGAACCGGGGGAGGAAAGACTGCTGTCACATGACTAGTAAAAGGTAATTACTTCTATTGGTGTGTGGCCATAAATTAGTCTCCTGGAAATTTATATATCACACTTTCTATTATTTTAAATGCCTTTTCTGCAAGAGTAAGGACTGTTGATCTTTCTTGCTGCTGCTGTGCATCTACAAAGTTAGAGAAACATTTTGCTATTAAATATTTTATTTTCTCTTATACATAGTTCAACAGTTTGTTCCAGAAACTTACCCTTAATTATGTATTAGCCCCTATTGTTCCGTGTGTGTTTCATGTCCTTGTTTCCTAGACTATCAATTGCCTTGAAAATTAGGGCTATTTTTTTCAGCCCATGAGGTCCGAGGAGTAACTGAATTAATGTTTTCTGAACTGAATAAAGAACAAGGATTTGATGAAATTTACCTCTTCTCTTCTCTCTTCTGAGGAAGGAGTTTTAAGTTCTCGTGCTGTATCATCTTTTGGGTCAAATAGATATATGTAATCTGAAGAGTAGCTGACAAGAATTTCTTGACCATCTTCACTGTAACACAGAGATGTCACCCTACAGGACTTATTATTAAGATGGGAAGGGATAAAACGGGCAACCATTCCAGTAGTCCCTCGACCTGCATAATTCCCTGAATGAGAAATTATGAAATTACTTAAAATTCATAAAGTTTATTAAAAAAATATTTTAAAAACCGTTAATCTGAATTATGAAATATGTGATTTAAATGTAGCAATATAACTCCAGGTTAGCACATTCTATATCTTGAAGAGATTCTTTATTCAATAATCATAACAAAAAAATAAGAATGAAGTATAAAGGCAACAAATCTCCAAGCAAAGTGTATGAATGTCTGGAATTCAAAATAACATAAATCTGTACCTGGAAATATAAAGTTCTTTGATAAATTAAAATTATTTGTGATTATGGTAACACTGAATCATCTTCCAAACATTCTCCCCAAATTATGATTTTTATAATATAAATAGTAAAACAAATTTATTAACATACTAGATAAAATAGTGAATATTCTTTTAAGAGTATTTACCATTTCCTTTATTTTTAAAAATATTTCTGTCAAGAAATTTCCCTTTGGAATACAGTGCATCATATGGTAACAGATAAGGATATTATTTCAATTTTAATTAACTGATAGTCTTCACAACCAGGGTTACTACTGGGTGTTACAATGAGGCCGAAGAATACTAAATTCTAAGAATACCAAAAAGCTGTATAATCCTGCACAATAAAGTCTTGCCCAGCCCAAAATGTCAATTGTGACCCCATTTGTTGAAAAGCAATAAAGACTACACTTTCATATCATACTAAAACTGCCACTTACCAACTCTCTTACACCACTTACTAACCCACTCTTCAGAGTAGCCCCTCCCTTACTGGTTTGTACAAGATTCTACTTCCCTTTTGTTCAAATGCCCACCTCCTAATGTTTATTCTTAGGAGGCTTGCTGCCTCCTGAGAGAAGATACTGTTTCTTCTCTTCCCTGCAGCACCTACTAAAGTACGTTAGGGCTACATTTTAAGACCAAGCATAACTTGCAATTGAGTGCTTTGGTTAACCCTGCCTCTTCCAAACTGGATTGGCCCACATCATCTCACCCTATCCTTAGCCATTCCCTTTAGCCCACCTTCCCCAGAAGGTGTAAAACTCCAGCGCCCATTTACTTCGGGGAGACTGATTTGAGGTTTGCCTCCAGTCTCCTTCCTGGTCAACTATGCAATACACTCTTTCTTACCTGTAGCTCTTGTGCCGAGCATTCGCCGATCATATATTCTTACTGAGCTATCAGAACAACCAACAGCAAGATAATATGGTATTGGTGGACAAATAGCTACAGATGTGGCAGCACGTCGACAGTTAATTAAAATGTCCTAAAAAAGAAAAATAAAAGCAGTTACATAGAAATATATAATAGAGATGACACTATATTTAAAACAGTTGCCCATCAATTAGGAGAAAACAACCTTTCTCAGAAATCTTAATTTGGTCAGTATGACAATAAGGAGGGGAAAAAAAAAAACATTATTTACCTTTATTTACCAAGATGCTACCACAAATTATATCTAATACATTCAGCCTATTTGGAACTAAAATTAATATACTCAGCAAATATTCCTCCTTAAAAGTTTATGATTCTAAGAAAAATTTTCCTTTTCTTTATACTTTGCTATACAACTCCAATATTTCTAATATAATATTGAATACTTTTCTTATGAACTAGTGAAAATAAGAAAATATATTTGGAAATACTAACTAAATTTTACTAGGAAACAGAGATGTAAAAAATAACCAATATGCAAAATACATTCTATATAAGAAAAAAATTATACTTCCATAAATGTAAGTTTAAAAACTGAGCAATTATACTAGCAGTTACAAAAAACTGGTAATTAATAACTCAAGACACCCATTATATATATTACCACAGTTTAAACAACTTTTTCCAAACTGGCTATATTTATTATATATTTGCTATGATAATGAATTAATGAAATGCCTGCTAAATATTCCCATAATCATGAATAATGAGCATCTTCTTTAGAAATGTAAGAAGCTCAAACATTACCTATGTAATGTGTCACCAAGTCATTAACACCATTAAAAATGCCTGTTGTGTGGGAAGATGGAGATGGACTAACAGGCAGAGCTGAATGCTCTTACAAAAACAACAGAGAAAGAGCCAAAAGCTTTCTGAGGGACCTGCAGACCAGGACAGTGCTACACAACTCCCAAGAGGGTGAAGGACAGAAGAAGCTGAAACGATAAATATAAGTAAGGACTTTTTAACAGCTTAAAAGAAAAGAAGCCTGTTATGACTTCCGGGAAGATGGCAGACTAGAAAGACATGGGACTCCCGTCTCTCCCAGAAAAATGGCTAGAGGACAGGATGAAAGAGCCTGGAAAAAAATCTTCTAAGGATTAAGGCACCAGGCGAAGGCTGGACATTGCCCAGAAGAGAGAGGGATAAAGGAAAAGAATCTCAATGGCAAAACTGTGAGTTAAAAACAGCAGCAGCTACTGCTGGCACCCTGCCCCATGTTAAAGACACTCTAGAATTCTCAGGCTTCTGGATCGGCTGCAGACAAACAGGGCCCCAGGGATCCACCACCCCAGGAAAGGGGAGATAGAGCGCCACAGCCTAAGAATGACTCAGCTTTTGACCCACAGATTTGGTCTGCTGTCCCAAGAGCCCTTCCAGGCCGGGTGGGGCCACGCAATTGTTTGCCTTTGGAACCAGCTCGGAATAAAGAGATCAGGGTCTAAAGAGATCCAACCTTCTCAATCTCCCTCTCTACTAACAGGGACTGACTGTTGAGGACACACCTTCCCAGGAAAGGGAGAGAGAGGGACACAGCCTAAGGCTGACTCAGCTTCCACAAATCTGGTCTACTGTGTACCACGAACCCTTCCAAAGCCAGGTGGGGCCGCGCCATTGTTTGCCTTGGGAGCAAGTTCCAGAATAGAGAGATACAGAAATAAAGAGAGCTGACCCTCCAATCTCCCTCTCTACTAACTCAGACTGATTGCTGAGGATGCAGAAGGGAATGGAATTATTTCTACCCAGGAAAAGGGAGGGGACTGCCAGCAAAGGCTGGAGAACTGTCTCTGAGAAAGTTTGAATCCTAAGGCTCTTAGCCTCCAGGTAAGAAGCTCTATCACATTGATCTGGTCCCTGTTGCAGCAAAAATACTCTGACCACGCATTAAACTGAGAGGGCTGCCAAAGAGCACCATCTTCTGGCAGACCAAGGAAGTGCACGTGAGAAAATTAAAAAGTAAGAATCTTTTCCCGGCTTTTATAGCTCGCTCCCGAAGGCCCTAGGAAGCGAATCTGCAAACAATTACTGGGTCCAGAGCCTAGTATTAAGCAACTAACAGGGACAATCCTAATGATCCAGGTTAAAACAAACATCAGACAGCAGCAACACACAGCCTTCTGGCACTAAATCCCTACAAAAGAGAGAGAGAGAGAAATTGAGCATCTGAGTAAACTCACCATCCTAATCAGATGCCCAGACATCAGCAAAAAATTATTCCCTACTAATAAAATGGAAGACATTGCCCAAGAAAAGGAATTTATCAAAGTCCCAGAAGAGACACAGGATTTGAGACAACTAATTAATGAGATGCAAAATAAATGAGATTCCAAAATGAAATTAATGAGTTGAAAGATGATATGGCTAAAGAGATAAAAGACATCAAGCAGACACTGAGTGGGCACAAAGAAAAATCTGAAATACTGAATAGGAAATTAATAGAGCTCATAGAATTGAAAGACACAATAGGTAAAATCAAAAACCCATCAGAGGCAAACAAGAGCAGACTTGAAATGACAAAAGATTAAGTGATACCAAAGACAGAACAGCTGAAATTGAATAATGAGCAGAGAGAAAAAAATGGAAAAAATTGAGCAAGGGCTCAGGGAGTTGAATGACAACATGTAACCAACAATATACGTGTCATGGGAGTTCCAGAAGAGGAGGAGAAGGGAAAAGGGGCAGTAAGAGTATCTGAGGAAATGATAGCTGAAAATTTCCCAGCTCTCACGAAAGAAATGAACTTGTATGTCCAAGAACTTGTATGTCAGAAAAAATCCAAATAGACCTATTCTAAGACACATACTACTCAGAATGCCAAATGTCAAAGATAAAGAGAAAATTCTCAGAGCAGCAAGGAAAAAGCAAACCATCACATGCAAGGGACGCACAGGAAGACTTAGTGTGGATTTCTCATCAGAAACCATGGTGGTGAGAAGACAGTGCTATGATATAATTAAGATACTGAAAGAGAAAAACTGCCAGGTGAGAATTCTTTATCTAGAAAAATTGTCCTTCAAATATGAAGGCAAGTATAAAATATTCACAGACAAAAAGAAACTAAGAGAGTTTGTAAAAAAAAGAATCCACCTTTGCAGGAAATATTAAAGGAAGCCTTACAGCCTAAAAGAAAAAGACAGGAGAGAGAGGCTTGGAGGACAGTATAGTAGAAAAGAATAGCAGAAAGGATAACCAAAAGAGTAAAATGACAGACAAAAATATGATATGACATATAAAAACCAAAGAATAAAATGGTTGAAGTAAATAATGCATTTACAGTAATATCGTTGAATGTGAATGGATTAAATTCCCCAATCAAAAGATACAGGCTGACAGAATGAATAAAAAAACACGAGCCATCCATATGCTGCTTACAAGAAACTCAACACTGACCCAGGGATAAAAACTGGCTGAAAGTGAAAGGTTGGAAAAAGATAATCCATGCAAACAGTAACCAAAAAAGAGCAGGGGTAGCTATACTAATATCAAACAAAACAGATTTTAAGTGCAACAAATTTATAAGAGATACAGAAGCCCATTATATATTAATAAAAGGGATAATACAATAGGAAGATAGAACGGTCATAAATACCTATGCATCTAATTGGGGCACCCCAAAATACATGAGGCAAACCCTGGCAAAACTGAAGGGAGAAATAGACATTTCTACAATAATCGTTGGAGACTTTAACATACCACTCACATCATTAGATAGAACACCTAGACAGAAGATGAACAAGGAAACAGATAACCTGAACAATATGATAAGCTAGACACAATAGACATATACAGAACGCTGCTTCCCAAATCCGTGGGTTATATATCTTATCAAGTGCTCACAGATCTTTCTCCAAGACAGACCACATGTTAGGTCAAAAGGCAGGTCTCAATAAATGTAAGAAGACTGAAATTATACAAAGCACCTTCTCAGATCATAATGGAATGAAACTTGAAATCAACAATAGACAGGAAAGAGGTAAATTTGCAAATGTGTGGAGGCTAAACAACATACTCCTAACAACAAAATACTTGCAACTTGAGTCCAACAGCATATCAAAAGACTTATACACCACAACCAAGTGGAAATTACCAAATTCATTTGGAAGGGAAAGTGCACCCAAAAGCATTCTAAAAAAGAAGCGTGACATTGGAGGAATTTCACTGCCTGACTTTGAAACATATTACAAAGCTACAGTGGTCAAACAGCATGGTACTGGCATAAAGATAGACCAGTGTAACAGAATTGAGAGTCCAAAAATAAACCCTCATCTCTACAGTCAACTGGTTTTTGACAAACCTACCAAGTCCATCTCTTCAACAAATGGTGCTGGGAGAACTGGATACCTATAACCAAAAGAATGAAAGAGGACTCCTATTTCACTCCCTATAAAAGAATCAACTCAAAACGGATCAATGACCTAAATATAAAAGCCAGGACCCTAAAACTACTAGAAGAAAATATAGGGAAGCATCTTAAAGACCTTATGGTAGGTGGTGGTTTCTTGGACCTGACACCCAAAGCATGTGCAACAAAAGATAACAAAAGCTAAATGCAACCTCCTCAAAATTAAACACTCAAAATTAAACATCTCAAAGGACTCTGTCAAAAGGGTGAAAAAGGCAGCTGATATAATGGGAGAAAATATTTGGAAATCACATGTCCATAAGGGTTTAATATCCGTGATATACGATGTTCATAGCAGTGTTATTCACAATTGCCATACGATGGAAACAACCCAGGTGTCCATCAACTGAGGAATGGATAAACAAGCTGTGGTGTATACACAGGATGGAAAATTATGCAGCTGTAAGAAGAAATCAAGTCGTAAATCATATGACAACATGGATGAACCCGGATACATCATTTTGAGTGATGCAAGCCAGGCAGAAAAGGACAAATTCTGTATGATTGTGCTAATGTGAACTAAATATATTGTGTAATCTCATTGAGTTAATAACTTGAATATGGGTCACCAGAAAATAGAATGAGGTTAGAGAATGGAAAGCTGAGGGTTAACTAGTACAGAACTGATTTTAAAAAAAAAAGTGTGTTTGTGGCAGTTTGATATTATTTATGAATTCCAGAAAGAGATATTGGTTATGTTTGTAAACTGATCTGTTCCTCTGGGCATGATACCCTTTAATTGATTTAAATTCAAAAGGCTTTATGTTTACTTGATTAACTCAAGATTAGGGCTTTGATTCAACCATGTCATTAGGGCGACTCAGTCGGAGTCCCCACCCTCTTTATGGGCTATATAAATGGATACTCAATTAAGAAGACAGTGAAAAAAGATACACAGAAGTAGATATACAGAGAAGATACACGAGGAAGAGACAGCTCCACAGACGTGGCAGAGGCCCTGAGAAGAGAGATGAGCCATTCGCCTGATAGTTTACAGCTGACCTTGTGAAGAGAACAGAGCAGCTGAGCTTGGAAAGCAACAAGCCCCAGAAAGAGAGATGAGCCTTATGCCAGCCTACAGCTAAGATTGGAAGAAGCTGGATCCATGGAGCCTTAAGAGGTAAGAGAAAGGGTGAACCCTCATAGACGTCACCTGCCATCTTGCTTCAAGATGTGGCAACAGAGTTAAATAAGGAAATAACCTTCAGTTGTACTCTTTAGGGCTTTTATCCCAAATAAATATCCTTTATAAAAGCCAACAGATTTCTGGTACCTTGCATCAGCACCCCTTTGGCTAATACAGTGTTAATCTTTGGAAATGAAAAGAAAAAGTGAAAGCACAGCATAATGTTTGTAACTAGCAGTACTATAGTATGGGTATGACAGTGGTTTAAAGGGAAAGTCTAAGGTCATGTAAATTACTAAAAGGAAAGCTAAAAAATGTAACGTGGAACTGTATAACATAGTAAAACCACATATGAAATATGAATATGAGTAAAATTACATATCTAAGACTGTTTTTCTTTGAAACTGAAATAATATATGTTAACACTGATGTTAATATCAGACCCCAAAAAAAACACATTATGCTAAGTGAAAGAAACCAGACACAAAGTACTATATATTGTATGATTCCATTTATATAATATGTAAATATATATTTCTAAAGATGAAATTAGATTAATGGTTATTATATAGGACTGAGCAATAATAGCGAGATTGAGAGGTGACTGCTAAGGGGTGTGGAGTTTTTCTTTTTGGAGTAATGAAATTGTTCTAAATTTTCTGTGGTGATGAATGCACAACACATTGTGATTATACTAAAAGCCATTGAGTATACACTTTGGATAGACTGTATGCTTTATTAATATGCATCAATAAAATTGATTTATTTAAAAATAAAAACAAATATAAAACTGATGGTGAAGATTTATCATTGCAAAAGTGAGCTAAGCTTGAATTAACATGTGGACAGAATGGTATACCATTATTTCCTAAAAACAAACAAACAAACAAACAAAGATAACACAATTTTTGGTTTAAAAGCACAGGGGGTAAAAAAGACACTAAACAACCACATGCTTCTATCACTGCTGCTTGGTAATCCAAAATTATCTCCATGAATATTTTTATATCTTCAAGTTTTTGGAATTCTAGAATATATTCTAGAGAATATATCAAACAATTTTTTTACATTTTCATATATTTCAGATGTGCAATTATTTCAGATTTCCTAACTTCATTATTATTTTAATTTAAAACACTTTTTTGGTGTTTAAGATTTTAGCAAAACAAAATTTAAGAAATTCATTCCAGATTCACACAGATAACTTACTGTCAAATTTTAATTATAACTGTTTCTGCCTCAATAGTACAAAAATTTGATTCTTACATCTTTGCAATCTTCTTTTGTGCAGCTAGTTTTGATGCGAGTATCAAACCACCTAACAGTTCCATCTTCACCACAAGAGAGAAATGTATAAGGATCATTTGGTACAGTCATAATCTGAAGATGAAAAACATAAGTATGGTTAATTTTATTGACCATTTAAACAGAAATGTCATAAAATGATTAAACTGAAAGAAACTAAGAACTATGTATTTATTTATGACTTACATACCATGATTCAAAATAGTACCATACAAACATGTCACATAAAAAGACAAAAATACAAACTAAAAAATAAAGTACCACATATCTAGAAATCTCAAGAAATAAATGATTTAATGTTTCATTATTGTGAAGTTGGGAATTATAAAACTTCAGACAAAAAGATCTTTTAACTCATAAAATTTTAACACTTTGAGATAAAAACTGCCCCCTAGGTGGCTTTTTCAAATTATTTAAAAAATAATTGTTATGTTTTCTGTATGTGAATTTACAGATGTATTATAAGTATGTTACAAAATTTTCCTCTCTAGTGTTAAGAAAATTGTGGAAAGCTGAAATGCATTAAGAAGATAAACTGACCTTTCAAAACTGTTCATCATGCTTATGCTAATAAGCCTGAATATGGATATGCCCTTTGCTTTTATTAAACCAATTTTACAATCAACATAGAGTAATAAGATTTATATCTTGCAAAAAAAATTGTAAACAGTTATGCTAAACATGAGAACATACTTTAAAGAAGACAATTTTGACATATTTCATATTTATGAGATGTAATTAGTCATTCCATCCAAACAAGACAGCAGTTTTAAAGTAATTGCTTATACTACATTTCATCAATAAGAAATATTTATGCACTTTTGTCTTTACTGAGCATTGATGACTGAATTTTTTCAAATTTTCAAATTATCTTTACTTAATAAAGTAAAAAAGTCACTTTTCAGTATGTATACTACTGTCTAGAGACCAAATAATTGGAAACACATATTCCCAGGATATTTATTAAACTGAAATAAGTCACTTTTTCATTCTAATTAATTAATGAGCAACTCAGTTGCAGTCATTGCTCTGCTGAAAATATGAAATAAACGAAATTATTAAAACATATTTCTAACTATTACAATTAATGTTTTGTTTGTTCTTTGATATATTGTAGAAATTTGCATTATTCAAGAACTTCCTTACATCTTAAGTATCCTCAACGAAGTAGAGTAAAACTGAAGAATGCTGGAAAGAAAGCATTTTCTGCAAAGGCTGAATAAATTAGACCTCTGAAATCTGCTCCACCATAAAAGCAACAATAACACTGGCAAAAAATGTAAAAATCAACTTCTTTGGTACTCTGGAAATTAATTGAAGGCTTGGAATAAACCAAAGAACAGTTATTTAAAAATAAATTTTAAAAAGCAAGTTTAACCTCAGACAAAACAGGTATCTTTGAGGCATTTTAACCTTCCTTACTGCTATATGCTCTCTCTGGCTATGTGGTAAACTTGAAAAACAAAGTCAAGCAACGATGGTAATTGTGAAAATTACCACATGTTGGGTAATAAGTAAGATCTCAAAAAATTTTAAAAGTTTGAAATTATACTAAGAATTTTCTATGATAAAGGAATAAAAGCTAGAAATCAATGATGGGAAAAAAGGGAAAATTCACAATTATATGGAGATTGCACAATACACTCTCTTTAATAACTAGTGGGTCAAAGGAGAAATTGCAAGAAAAATCAGTAAATATTAGACAAATGAAAATAAGCACACAAGAACACAACATATCACAACTTATGGATTACAGCAAAGGCAGTGCTAAGAGAGAAACTTATAGCCCTCAGTGCTTACATCAAAAAAGAACAACCTACACTGAAACTGGAAGAAACAGAAGACTTCAAACAAACCAGTCACAAGTTAGATTAAAACAGTCATCAAACAAACAACTCCCCAAAATGAAAAGCCCAGGACTAGATGGTTTCACAGATGAATTCTACCGGGCATTCAAATAAGATTTAATACTAACCTTACTCAAACTCTTCCAAAGATTGAACAAGAAGAAACACTACCAAACCCATTCTATGAAGCCATTATCACCCTAATACCGAAGACAGATAAAGATATTACAAAAAAAGAAAATTACAGACCCAATTCCCTAATGAATACAATCATCCTCAAGAAAATACTCACTAATCGAATCCACAACACATTAAAAGAATTATTCATCATTATCATGTAGGTTTTATACCAGGCACGCAAGGGTAGTTCAACACAAAATAAATCAATCAGTGTAATATATCACATTAATAAATCAAAGAAGAAAAATCAGGATCATCTCTATTGATGCAGAAAAGGCATTTGACAAAATACAGCATTGTTTCTTAGTAAAAGTACCCCAAAAGATAGGAATTGAAGGAAACTTTCTCGACATGATAAAGGGCATATGCGAAAAACGCACAGCTAACATTGTACTCAATGGTGAAAGACTGAAAGCTTTCCCATTGAGATCAGGAACAAGACAAGGATGCGCACTGTCATCAATGTTGTTCAATATAATGCTAAAGGTTCTAGCTAGAGCAATCAGGCAAGAAAAAGAAATAAAAGGCATCCAAATCAGAAAGGAGGAAGTAAAATGTTCGCTATTTGCATATGATATGAACCTGTAACTAGAAAGTCCCGAAAATCTTTAACAAAGCTGTTAGAGGTAATAAATGAGTTCAGCAAAGTGGCAGAATACAAGATTATTATAATATTCAAAAATCAGTAGTGTTTCTATACACTAGCAATGAGCAATCTGAGGAGGAAGTCAGGAAAAAAATTCCATTTACAATAGCAATTAAAAGAATAAAATATTTATTAATAAATTTAAGGACATAAAAGATCTGTATTCAGAAATGCACTGCTAAAAGAAATCAAGGAAGACCTAAATAAATGGTAGAACAATTCCATGTTTTCGGACTAGAAGACTAAATATTGTTAAAATGTCAATTCTATACAAATTGATATCCAGACTTAATGTAATCCCAATAAAACTTCTAACAGCCTTTTTTAAAGAAATGGAAAACCCAACAATCAAATTTATTAGGAAGGGTAAGGGGCCCCAAATAGCCGGAAACATCTTAAATAGGAAGAATGAAGTTGGAGGACTCTCACTTCTGGACTTTAAATCATATTACCTAGCTACATTAATAAAAACAGCATGGTTCTGGCATAAAGATAGACATATAGACCAATGGACTGAACTGATGATTCAGAAACAGACCCTCACATCTACAGTCAAGTAATTTTTGATAAGGCTGTCAAACCCATCCAGCTGGGGCAAAACAGTCTATTCAACAAATGGTGCTGGGAAAACTGGATATCCATAGCCAAAAGAAAGAAAAAGGACCCCTATCTTACACTTTATACAAAAAAAAAAAAAATTCAAAATGGAACAAAGACCTAACATAAAAGCTAGAACCATAAAACTCCTAGAAGAAAATGTAGGGAAACATCGTCAAGACCCAGGAGTAGGTGGTGGTTTCTCAAACCTTATACCAAAAGCAGGAGCAACAAAAGAAAACATGGATAAATGGGACCTCCTCAAACTTGAACACTTTTGTGCTTCAAAGGACTTTGTTAAGAAGGTGAAAAGGCAGCCCACTCAATGGGAGAAAATATATAGAAACCACATATCCAATAAGGGTTTGATTTCCATGCTTTAAAAAGAGATCATACAGCGGGACGGATGTGGCTCAAATGGTTGGGCATCCGTCTCCCATATGGAGGGACCCAGGTTCGATCCCCGGGACCTCCCGGTAAAAAAAAAAAAAGAGAGAGATCATACAACCCAACAATAAAAGTGCAAGCAATACAATTTAAAAATGGGCAAAAGGCTTAAATACTTTTTTCTAAAGAGGAAATACAAATGGCCAAACAGCACATGAAAAAAATGTTCAATATCACTAGCTATTAGGGAAATGCAAATCAAAATGACAACAAGGTAACATCTCACACCTCATAGAATGGCTGTTATTTGAAAAACAGAAAACAAGTGCTGGAGAAGATGTGGAGAAATAGGAACACTCCTTCACTCTTAGTAGGAATGTAGAATGGTGCAGCTTAAGTGTGAGACAGCTTGGAAGTTCCTCAGGAAGCTAAACATAGAACTGCCATATGATCCAGCAATCCCTCTACTAGGAATATATCCAGAACTGGAAACAGTGATACACCAATGTTCATAGAGGTGTTATTCCAAGTGTCCACCAACTGATGAATGGATAAACAAAATGTACATACATATGATAGAATATTATGCTGCTGTAAAAAGAAATGAAATTGGTACACATATGAAAACATATATGAACCTTGAGAACATTATATTGAGTGTAATAAGCCAGACACAAAAGGACAAATATTGTATGGTCTCACTAATATGAACTAAATATGAAGAATAATCACACAGAGCTAAAACCTAGAGTATAGATTACTAAGAGACAGGATGAGGGCTGAAAAGGGGTACTGATGCTTAATGTATGTAGAATTTTTAATTAGTTTGACTATAAAAATGTGGAAATGGATAGAGTTGATGGTAACACATTATAGTGAGTATAAATAACATGGCTGGTTTATAAATGGGATTGTGGCTGAAAGGGGTAGTCTAGGGATGTAAATGTCAATTGAAAGAAAGCTAGAGAATAATCTAGGGACTAAATAAGATAGTGAGCCGGAGGTGGATGATGACTGTGGCTAACAGTACAAATACAAGAATGTTCTTCTACTAACTAGAACAAACATACATCACTATTACAAGGTGGTAAGAATATAGTGATGTACAGGAAAAATACAATTAATGTAAATTATGAACTATAGTTAGCAATATTGTAATATTTTGCGTCAAAATCAAAGAAGGTACTCTATCAACGCTAAGGGTCAATAATAGGATGGTATGAGATTTTTCTTTTGGACTAAGGAAAATATTCAAAATTTACTGAGGCATTGACTGCACAACTCTGTGATAAAAGTGAGAGCCACAGGGTGTATACTTTAGATAGACTGTACAAGGCATGGGAATGTATAAGACAGTGAACCATATGGTGGAAGATAGACTGTGGTTAACAATAGAAATATGAGAGTGTTCTCTCATGAACTATAACAAATATACAATACTAATGCATGGTGTTAATAATAGGGGGTGTATGGAAAAAATATACCAAATGTAAGCTATGGACCATAGTTAGTGGTAATAGTCTGATGATGTTTTTTCATAATCTGTAAATAAATGTTCCACAATAATGTAAGGTGTTGGTGGAGGGGTTATGTATGGGAATTCTGTACATTATGCATGATTGTTTTGTAAGGTCACAACTTCTCTAATAAAAGTATATATATTTAAAAATTTAAAAAATACCTTAAAAAAACGGTTTCAGAAAAAGAAATTAACCATTAGAAATAAAATCCTATTTGTTGTCCCCCCGAAAAAAAAGGGTATCATCAAGAAAGTAAAAAGACAAACCACAGAATTGGGAATGCTTGATATATGACAAGTGTCTAGTATGGAGAATATACAAAGAACTCTTACAACTCAACAATCAAAACAAAAATAACCCAATTAAAGTATAGTTAAGCAATTTCAATAGTCATTTCGCCAAAGAAGATATACAAATGGCCAATAAGGACATAAAGATGCTTAACATCATTATTCATTAAGGAAATACAAACCAAAACCAAAAATGAGATACAATTTCACAACCACTAGGACTGATAAAATTAAAAAGGTAGACACCTAGCACATATTGGCAAGGAAGTGAGAAACTGAAAACTGGAAAATTTACACATTGCTAATGAGAATGTAAATGGAGCAGCTGCACTTGTAAACAGCTTATTACTTCCTTAAAAAGTTAAACATTGTTACCATATTACCCAGCAATTCCACATCTAGGTTTAAGCCCAGGAAAACTGAAAACATATATCCATACAAAAACATGTACATAAATGTTCACAGCAGCATTATTTATTACAGCAAAAAAACTGTAAACAACTCAAATGATCATCAAGTGATGAATGGATAAACAAACTGTGATATATCCATACATTATTCAACTAAAAAAAATAAAAAGAAATAAAATCCATGTTACAACATGGATGAACTGTGAAAACATTTTGATAAGTAAAAGAAACCATCCAAAGCGTACAATGCTTTATTAATATGTATCAATAAAATTGATTTGTTAAAAAAGAAACCAGACACAAAAGGTCAAATATTATACAATTCCATTTATATTAAATGTCCAGAATAGGCAAATCCATGGGGACAGAATGTAGATTAGTAATTTTGAAGGGTTGGGTGGGGGGGTAGAAGAGGAAAGACTGCTGGTGGATATAAAGTTACTTTTTCAGGAAATGAAATATGCTAGAATTAGATATTGGTGATAATTACACAACCATGTGAATATATGAAAAACCAATGAATTATACAACTTAAAAGGAAAATGCAAATTTGATAGTATGTGAATTTTATCACAACAAAAGAATCATTAAGATTTTTTAAAAGGTAGGTGGACCTACACCTACTCTCCAGTTCATTGGACTCACCCAGGACAACTAACAAGGAGATGAGGATGGACAACCACCATACCAAGGAAATGAGAGAGCCTACACCTGCAAGCAAGAGAGTCCCATGCATCAGCTGTATGGGATCACAGACCCCTCTCAATTAGAGGTGGAGTGGACATCACCATCCCAGAATCCTCAGGATTGGGGAATGAACTATGGACTAAAGTAGACTTACTGGTATTCTACTATAGACTTTTTTTATTCTAGCAATGGAAGAAATTACAACATTGATGTGGAGGGAGTTGCCACTGGAGACTCTGAGGGCAGGGAGAGGGAAAGACAGGTATAATACAGGGGCATTTTCGGGACTTAGGAATCATCCTGAATGACATTGTAATGACAGATATAGGCCATTATATATCTTCCCATAA
>JAQZBX010057741.1:0-17892 GCA_029593785.1 Cabassous unicinctus
CAGGGCAGTGGTTCTCACTGGTGGGGAGGGTGGTGGTTTTGCCACCCACCCCCCATCCCCCAGGAGGGACATTTGGCTGTCACGACTTGTGTGGGATGCTCCTGGCATCTCCTGGGAGAGGCTGGGGAGGCTGTAAACATCCTACGACACACAGGAGAGTCCCCACGCCAAGGAAGCGTCCAGCCCAAAATGCCACAGTGTCGAGCTTGAGGAGCCCTGTTTGGAGTCTAGGAAACCCGATGTCCTAAGTTAAGGCACCAGAAGAGTGCCCAGCCGCCGCGCTAGGGACGAGCCCAAGGTTGCAGGAACCCTCCTGCTGAAAGCAGAGCGGATGTGCACCGCGTCACAAACGCTTAGCTCAGGCCTTGCAAGTTAAGAACAGCAAGCCTTTGGCTTCAAACAGCTCTGGAATGAAAAGGCTCATCTATTCCCACAACTCCTGCATTCTGCCTTCCAGTTAGCTTATCAGTGCTCAATAGACGCACTTTTCTCTGCCATGCATTTCCAGGGAGCCTCGGAGCTGCTGGGAAGGTTAGGGGCCAGCTACCCCTCACCCACTGCAGCTAGCCCAGCCCCAGCTGTCTTCTTTCCACGGAGGCCTAGAAAGAGCATTGTGGAGGGAGTCGAGGGCAGGGACTCGGCTTCTCCGGCCCGTTTGCCCACCTGTGCGATGAGACGGCCCCCTAGCTGACCTCCGAGTGCCTGCTCTCTCCCTCTGTTTCTGGGCTAACATCATCAGTGAGCCCATCGGGGTTCCCTGGTTTTGGGGCCACAAAGCTTGTGTCTCCCTTTGTGACTTTCACTGTAAAACGAGATGACTCTGGAGATACCCAGGGTGTAAAGGCATATTCGTGTTTTCCTGCACTGCTCCTAACTCTTGAAGGGAGGGGGTCTGAGAACAGCTTACTGAGGACTCTTTTGGTCCAGGGAATGAAAGGAGAACGTCCCCACGGGCAGCCCTTGTCCTCCCCTGGTGACATGTGGGACAGGGGACTCGTCCTCCACCAGCTCCCCTGGCAAACCCCGGGCTCCCAGGCCGGCCTCTCACCCCTCACTTCTGGGTGAGGCGTGGGGAGTAGGCTTGCCGGGTAGAATTTGGGAGGCCAGTGAAGTTTAAATTTCAGATAAACAGCAAATCGTTTTCTTATAGACGCGTATCCCAAACGTTGCAGATTTATTTGCCAACTCTGACAAACATGGTGGCGAGGGGAATGGATGGGAGCCGACGAGGAAGTGAGTGGTCAGCTGGGGCTGCACCTGCACCGTGGCCCTGCCTGTGATGGGGAAGAGGACTGGCTTCCCAGGGGGCCTGCAGCTGGAGGGAAAGTAAGTTCCCGTGAGTGGGGAATGCTGGGGGACTCCCCTGGGGGTCGCAAAGGAAGAAGCAAAGTTCACCCAAAGCTGAAACTGCTTCTAAGAATCAAGGCCTGAGGCCAGTGGTGACCATTTGCAAGGCCTGTGCAAAGTGTTTGTGAGGTGGTGCACATCTGCTCTGCTTTCAACAGGAGGGTCCCCGCAACCTTGAGCTCGTCCCTAGCGCCGCGGTTGGGCACTCTTTTGGTGCCTACCTTAGGGCATCGGGCTTCCTAGACTCCAAGAAGGGTTTCTCAAGCTCGGCACTCTGGCATTTTGGGCTGGATACTTCCTTGGCGTTGGGACTGCCTGTGTGTCGTAGGAGGTTTAGCAGCTGCAGTGCCAGGAGCACACACAACCCCCCCCAACCCAGTTGTGACAACCAAATGTCTCCAGGCATTGCCTCTAGAGCTGTTTGACAGTAAATACTACGTTTTTTAATCTTCTATCTGCTATCCTGATATGTACGGACACTATAATCTACCTCACTCAGAATTTTTTTTTTTTCAATCTTCAAAGTGCTGCAGCTGTGATATAATGGGTGAAGGGGCTCCATGTACCTCTTCCTGGAATCACCAGGAACCCAACAGTTATAATGGGGACCAAATAGGTAGGTTTTGTTGGTGGATGCATTTCCGTCGGTAAGATGATTTTACCAAATTGTGAACAACCCTTAGCAAAGTTACAAGCAAAACAATGAACAATCTTCCCTGGACTTATAACAAAATGTACTAGAACATTCAGTGTACTTTATAACCATGTGAAAAATGCTTGGCATTTACGTGTAAAATGGAGCTATTCTCTGGGCTGAGATAATTTTTAGTAGGCTCTTCACCCATATAAACGTGCAGCTGTATATTTGAAAATCACACGGGACATGGATGACTTTTCATTTTGTGGGACTGAATAGAGCAAAATGGAATGTCTGGTATCTCTGGCCACTAAATTTCACCAGTGCTCCCCCACTTATTATCATGATAGCCAACCATTCGCCACAGATTTCCAAAGCTGCTCCTGTGGGAAATCTTACCCTAGAAGAACGGGAAAACCAAGGCAGGGGCTCCTTGTGAGTGAGGGGCTGGTCTTGGAGCATAAGGTGGCCACTGCAGAACTGCCCTTTCAAAGCTTCCAGCAGCAAAGTGGCAAGGGAGAGAGAGGAGATGGGGAAGAAGGAGAAGGGAAGACAGAACGTCTACGGACAAGCAGCAAAGGAGAGGCACCACGTGTAGCTGTTCATATGTAATTTTTTATTCAGGCCTTGCAAGAGCTCTAACGAGTACATACTCTAATGCCCATTGTGCAGATGGAGAAACTGAGGCTCTGGGAGGTTAGGTAGCTTGCCTAAATTCACATTGCCAGTAAATGCAGAAGCCCAGCTTTAACGCTTTAACTCCAGGTCTGTCTGAATCCAGTGGGACATCAGTAACATCAATAAAAACATGCCAACAGGGAAGTGAAAGAGGCAGTGTGTCTTGTAAAATCACTGTTAGAACTGGAAAAGAAATGGGGCAGATGTTTTTGCTTGGCTTAAGTGCTGCTTTGCCTGGAGGTGAGCAGTAGGTGAGGTGATGTCTCGGGGTCCATTCCAACCCCACGAATTCATGTTTTTGAGAGAGATGCTTAATTTTTTCAAAAAGAAGTTTTAATAGTAAACACTTTGGATTGTCAAGCACAGTTTTTAAAATTTTCCAAAGCTGTAGATTAGTGAGGTTTCAGGTGGGCAAAGGGCCAGGAGGAAATGGACCCATATAAACTGGACATCTGTCACATGGAGACTTGGCCAGGCGTCTGCCAGGTGCCGTGACTGCCGATGGGGTGCTGGCTTGCTCAACTTTGGCTAACCTTGGACGTCAGGTCTGCCTTTTTTTCTGTGTTTTGAGAATCTGTTCCAAGAGCCCTTTGCCCTCCTGGCTTTGTTGCTGAGTTCTGCCCCCCAGGTCTCCTGGGGATGTGGACTCGACGGTATTAGGAGGGGCATTAGAAGGTACTTAATACAATGAATACCACTCATTGCATAAAGTGAGGCACAAAATATTGGTATTATAACTGAACCATCAAAAGCACGTCCTGAGGATGCACCTGTTTGGTATGGTTTTAACTTTCTCAGTTAAATGGCATTGAATGGGATTTCTCTGAAAGCACTTAGGCATTATACGCAAGCGACCTATTTTAGTTTTTTTCTTCTTCACAGTTTATCTATTTACGCTTATGGTACTTGGTTTTGCAGCTTCAATTTAAGCATTTTTAAGTTCCTGCTGGTCTCCCCAATTAGGTTTAGCTTTCTCTTTCCTTTCCTTGACTGCCATCTAGAGGCCGCTGAGGGTAGTTATAGACAGTCTAGGCTTTCCAGGGGGGGCGGTAGGAGAAAAAGAAGCCCAGAGAGTAGCGGCCCCATCCGCCCTTTCTCTGCTTTGCTTTCTAGCAGGTACCTCTAGTGCCTGTATCTTCACAGTGCTTTGGTTCTGAGGCTGAGAAGTCTAAAGGGTCCTTTGACACGCCTCTTTGGCTTCTCTTACTTCTGTGGAGGAGCACAGCTTGCAGTCTTAGGCTTCCCACCTGCTTGAAGGCCCTGCTCGGAACTGTATTGAATTCATGCTCGGCTAAGTGGTCCACCTGCTGGAAGAGGAGCAGCGCGGCCTTGGGAAGCCCTGCCGGTGCAGTTCAGAGGCTTCACTTCCTGGCCCTGCCCCAGGGCTCTCCCACTGAGAAGGAGGTGGGTGTCACGTGGTAGAATCTTGGACAGAGTTGGGGGCAGGGGTACTTTAGAGATTGTCTCACGAGTGATCCTCAGGCCCAGAAAACTGGTTTCCTGTGGCCAGAGTTGCTCCCAAGTCCCAGGACAAAGAAGCTAATGTGTAGGATTTCTCTATTGGAAGTTTCCTTCTGTGTTTTTCTTAATTGATTTGCACCTACTACCTGTCTCTAACTGAAGAGGCAACAAATGACTGTCAAGTGAAACACCTGGGAACAGATTTGCTGGGACCAGCAGCTTCGGCACCCTCCTCCTCCCCACGCCCACTGCTTGGTACTGGATTACCGAGATAGGGCCTACAGTTCCCTTTTTGCTGGAAAAATCCTTTTTAGTTCTTATGGCTGATGTTTGAGAAGATCCACTGCAGGGCATGGGGAGACTGCAGGGTGTTCTGCCTCCACTTGGTGTAAGAACGCAAACCCCTCATTTCACAGATGGAGCCTCTGGGGCCAAGAAAGGGGAGGTGAGACCTGTAAGGCGACTGCACTGGTCAACAGCGGTGCCAGGACCAGGGCCACGCGCTTGTCACACTCAGGCCGGCGCTCTTTCTGCTGTGCACCCCGAGTGCAGGTGACACTTGAACCCAAGACCTGCTCCACGAAGTGGAACTCCATCCCCTAAACTTATTTCTTTAGGGTGAGAAACCTTGTCTCTGGAAGCCACCTGTGAAGACATGCATGTGTAGTGCTGGCTTGGGCACTTAGCCCGATCCTCACCTTAGCAGGGCATGGATGACCAGATCAGAAGGCTCTCCCCTCCCTCAAGGAGCAGAAATCAGGCTCCCAAGGGGCGTTTGGAGCAGGCACCTGCTTCGCAAGGCACGTGCTGATGCTCTGAACCAGGACTTTGCAGGGTCCGGGGCTCCGAGGAGGATGGTGGAAACGCCCACACGTGGAGGCGGTGGTCTCTGAGACCAGGCAGGGGTCGGGGACTGGCTTCTTCCTTGACAGTCACTAATGACCTCCACGTGAGACAGCCCAATGGCCAAGCCTGGGTCCTCAGCCACGCGGCCTCACGGCCCTGCTGACGGTCTCTGCCTCGCCTTCCAGAGCCCTGTGCTCTTGGCTGTCCTCCTGGCTCATCGGTCACTCCTCCATCTCACAAGGTCGGAGTATCCTGGGACTCCGGCTGTGACTTCTCTTCCTAGTCCACCCCACTCCCTAGAAGTCTCACCCAGTCCCTTGACGTTCCGTACCATCCAGTATGCTAATGACTCCCAGATGTCCGTCTCCAGCCTAGACCTTGCTCTTGAACAGCACGAGTGTATCTCCACATCCTTACTTGAAATCTTCTCTTCTAGGGTGTCTCAGACATACCAGAGTTGATGTTCCAAGTTCCCTCCCCCAAATCTGCTGCAGCCGCAGCTTTCCAATATGGCAAATCCATCCTTCCAGTTTCTTAGACCAAAAATCTTCGGCTCCTCTTTCGCTCATACCTCACATCTCATCACCCGGGAAAGCCTGTTGTTTCTACCTTCAAAATACAGTTCATCGTCATGATTCGCAGATTCCCTAGTTGTAAATTCTCACACTCACTAAAATTTATTTGCAAGCCCAAAATCAATACTTGCAGAGCTTTTGTGGTCATTTGTGGACATGTGCAGAGTGGCGGAAAATTTGTCACTTAATCAACCAGCTGAGGTTGAACAAGGCGAAGCTCTGACCTCTTCCTGTAAACAAGTGTCCTTTCGTGGTATGTTTAGTGCTGTTTTTTCTTTTCATTTTTGAGCTTTTTGTTGGTGGTTTTACTGTTTAAAATGGCTCCCGAGTGTAGTGCTGAAGGGCTGTGTAATTCCTGCAAGGATTTTATTAGAGGAACTCTCTGAAGGAAAAATAGTGAGGGTTTTGGAAACTGGCAGAGCTGTTTCCCACAAGTCAAGACTCCCAGTGCAGGAGAGAGGGGAGGAGAGCTGGGAGGAAAGGCTCCAGACTGCTGTGCAGGCTGACGAAAGTGGGGCACGGGCGGCGGGGAGTCCCACCAGAGGAGCTTGTGCCTCCCAGGAGAACGCCTGCCTTCACCTCCCTCCTGGGCTCTGTCATTGGCTGGGAGCAGCCACAGGGGTGCTTGGGCTTAGTGTAGACCTGGCCTGGATGACGTGGCGGTAGCTTGGCGATTGGTCATTTACGCTGCCAGGAGCTGGACGCTTGTGAGGCTGCCAAAAGGGGCTGACAAGGCTCCACGTGGCGTGGCCCCTTTTAACTCTTTGACTCTCACTCCTAAGTAATTTCCTGCTCACTCACTCTACTCCAGCTCTGTGGGCTCTCTTCCCTCGAGCCCAGGAGGTATCAGCCCTCCTTGGGACCTCGACTCCAGCCATTTTCTCTGCCTAGATTGCTTTCCTCCACCTCTCTGCTTGGTTATAGCTTCTGTGGGGGTTTGGAGCTGTGTGCACCCCAGAAAACCATCTTCTTAAACTTAATCCACTTCTATGGGTGTGAACCCATTGTAAATAGGACTTTTTGGTGAGTTTACTTCAGTTAAGGTGTGGCCCACCTCAGTCAGGATGAGTCTTAATCCTATTACCGGAGTCCTTTATAAGAGCAATGGAATTCAGACAGAGAAAGCAAGCCACAGGCAGCAAGGAGCTGAAGGCCTGTAGAACCTGGAAGAGAAGAGAGAGGCCAGGAGAGGCCGCCATGTGCATTGCCATGTGACACAGGAGCCAAGGGCCAAAGATCGCTGGCAGCCAGCCTCAGAACGCCAGTCTTTGGGAAGAAAGCATCACCTGGAAAACACCTCGATTTGTACTTTCTTTTAGCCTCAAAACCGTGAGTAAGTAAATTGCCATTATTTAAGCCAGACCATTGCACAGTATTTGTTTGAGCAGCCCAGGAAACTAAAACAGATTTCCCACACTCCTTCAAGTCTTCTCAATTCTGCCTTCTCAGTGGGGCTTACTCTGCCCATACATTTAATATTTCAACCTGCAACTCATACCGGTGTTCTGAATGCCATTTTATCTGCTCCCTTTTTCCCCTTTCTTTTACAGCCCTTCCTGCCATCTCACATGCTATGTAATCTACTTACTATGTCTACTTGGTCTATGTCCCCTGCCCCGCCCCTGGAATGTTAGTTGCATGAGGACTGGGGTTTTTGTTTATTAATGTAATTGAAGTAATTAGCACAGAGCCTGGCACATGGTAGGCACTCAATAAATATTTGCTGAATGAGTGAGTTTTGTCTTCCCTTGGCTCTTTTGGTGTCTTTCTTCTCTACCAGTTCTTTCTGTCTCTTAAACTGGGATGCTTTCTGCTGATGGATAATAACGGTAGCTTCTATTTATTGAGCCTCTACACGGGGCCACTCACTTCCCATGGGAATTCACTCATCTCCACAACACCCTTCCAGGGAGGTGTGATGGGCAGCCTCCAAGATGGTGCCCAACGAGTGCCGCCTCCCAGGCTTCTTGCCCCTGTGTAGCGCTTTCCCTCGTTCTACCAGGGATGGTCTGCGTGGCCAATAGAGGAAAGCAGACGTCACCATATGTCATTTCCAGGCGAGGTTAGTGGAGACACTGTGGCCTCTGCCTTGCTCCCTCGCACGGCTCACCGTGGGGGAAGCCAGAGGCCGTGTCCTGAGGACATTCAAGTGGCCAATGCGGTGAGGAACTATGGCCTCCTGCCCACGGCCCATGAGTGGGCAATCCTGGAAGCAGGCCCTCCAGCCCCAGGCAGCTTTCAGCTGACGCAGCCCCAGCAGACACCTTACCTGCTGCCACGGGAGGGGTCCAGAAGCAGACCCACCCAGCTAGGCTGCGCCTGGATTCCTGATCCTGCCCCAATATTTGGTGTTGTAAACTGTTAAGTTTTGGGTAATCTGTTAGGCAGTACTAGAAGCTGAATAGAGTCGGTATTATTATTGTTATCATGGTTCGGAGACTAGGAAACCAAAGCCCAGAGAAACTAACCTGCCTAGGTTCACGCAGCTCAGAGCAGGCAGGGCTGGGTTTCACACTCAAGTCTCTTTCACTCCAGAGATGCCCGAGTCCATTTGGCTTCAGAAAGCACTTCAAGTTGAGGTGCAATTTCAAATCCAAAGTGACAAGGTCATGGTAGAAGAGGAAAAGCTAACATTTGTTAATTCAATCAGGAAGATGAGGCTCAACTGCAGAAGCCAGAGACCAGGCCCTTAGGTAAAAGGACCTCTAGAAGAGTTTAAAAATAAACCCACTTGTTTTGATGTGAATCCACATATTTGGGGTCAGAGGGCCTAGCCGCACATTTCTCTAAAAAAAGACATCAGGCCAAAAGAATTCAAATGCTATCCACCCCAATGAGCCGGTATCTCGTTTATTTTAACTTGGACTCAAATTTATATCCAGGTTTGTTGCTGTGTTTGCTTCCAGTAACCAAGGTTTTTAAATCTCGGTGATGCAACCTTTCCTGGTACACCTCTTCTTTTTAAACATGAGTGGACATGGCAAAGTGATTAAGTCATTTTGCTTCAGTTTCTGATTTTCCTTATCTGCCTCCAACATTTTTGCAACATTTGTTCACTCGAGTTCAAAGGAAACCTCACCTGGATCACCTTTTAAATAAAATAGTCCCTCGCCTCTCTCTGTGGTGCTTTATCTGCCTGGTGGGAGTCAGGGTGCGGTTTAATCAGCGTGGACTGGAAGGCATTCCCCACCCCACCCCCACCCCAGGAGTCTGGGCTCAGCTGGAGGCCCCTGTGCCATGGCAACTTCCACTTCAATGACATGATTTCTAATAAATGACTGCCCCTGGGTTTATGGGGTGTTTCTGGCCCCAGCTCAGGGTAACAGCAGGAGCTGGGGGCAGGGCTGCTTCCTGTCCCCTCTTCCCAGGGGTTTCTGGCTTCATCATGAAAGATCACAAGAGTATTTGATGTTGGTTCTTGGACCGGCATTCGGTTAATTAAAATCACAGAGTGTTTGAACAAATTGAACGTCAGCCGCACATCGCTGGCAGCAGGCAGTGTCGGAAAATCAGGCAGAAGGCAGCCCTCAGGGAAGCGCAGACACAGGAACTGCCTCTCATTTCCGCCGGCTCTCCGTCCTCAGCAATGATGAGGGGCTGGAGGACCTGGGGAGACTGGACTGCAGTGAAGACTCATCCTCCCCTCCCAGCGATACGTCCCCAAACCTCCACCAGCTCACCTCCTAACCTGAAGCACTGAGCAGAGGGAGCTGAGCGACCAGCTGGATGTCAGCCCAGTACAGAGGGAGAAGGGGAGCCGGGGGGTCTGGGCAGTCCTTGAAGTGGGCAATTTTCATTACTAATGAGAAACTCTAACACTGTCCCAGGAAGGTACGTGTTTGTGGTGTTTGAGCTGGAGGAACGTGGTCACCAATTTTATCTTTCAGGGCCACTTATTTTGGAGGAGTGGCCTTCTAGAATGCACTGGCCCCCCAACGGCCCTCGGGACCAGGGTCAGGAAGGACCAGGGAGCTGGTTGTCTGCTAGTCCTTGACACTCACCTCAGGTTACGATAAGTAATCCTCTAGATGCCGGGCGTGGAAACTACTGGAAGAGTATATAAGGATATTCAAGTATCTTTGAATGAATGAGGAATGAATTTCCACTTCCCTTCCACTGCTGGGGTACAGAGCAAGCCTGTCAAGGGAGTCACAGATGCAAATTTTATGACATTCACGAATGAAAAAACTGTGTCTTTCTGTTGAGGGCTTTCATATTTTGTGAAGATCATAACAGAAATATTCTTTATTAGAATGGGCCTATCAGACACAGCCTGAGCCTTAGCAATCTGAACATGTTTCCTGCAATTTGCAAGATTGTATTTCAATGTATGTATAGACAGCTTATTAACATTTTGCATGCCTGAGTATTTTCACCTGCATAGAGATTTTCTATTATAATTAACCAGGACTTAATACATGATTTGTAAGTCCAAGTGTTACCCAAGTGTTTGGACCAGGGCTGTGCCAGGACCACGTTATCTAGTGTTCATGAATGGAAACATCTAGAGGCTCCATCTGAAGAGCTGACTGCATATAACTGGTGAATGGTGAAGCTTGGGGACCATTAATTCATGTCTAGAAAAGAGACAGATGCTGCTTACTCAATCAGCTGCACGCTAGTTAATGAATATTTTTGAAAGAACCACTTTGCATTTTACTAAATGAATTCTTTTGTGATCTAAGATCGTGAAGTTGGCTTCCATTTCACAGAAGATTATCTAAAAACCCTTAACCTCTACCACTCTTCCCTTTACTGTTCACAGAGCTACAAAGCTGATCATGGAGACCTTCTGTAGAGTCCACCCGTTTACTCTGTGCACTTTTACAGATGAGGAGTCTGAGAACAAGAGGGGTCAGGAGGTTGTCAAGGGCACACAGTTGATTTGAGACAAGGGGGAAGGTCAGGGTGTCTCAAGCTTTCTCACTTGTACCCGTGGTCAACCTGTCCCTCTCAACGGGTGTCTTCGCCTCCATCTATAAATAACACCAAATCTCTTCCTCCCAACGTCACAACCTAGATCCCTCCCACATTGACCTCTGCTGCTCCTCTGGTTGCCTTCTAAACTCTCCCCTTCTCCCGACCACGCTTTCTAAAAAGCAGCTTGTGTTGGCCTCTGTCTGCGCTTCCCACTTTGTTCTCAAACCAGTGTAAATGGGCTTCTGCTTCAACGACCCCAGGGAAAATGCTCCTAGTCCAGCCTGATGCTTTCAGCCTTCCTGTGTTGCCCCTTCTTGCTCTTGGCTTCCTTGCCACCACTCTGTCCTGCTCCTGTCCTTGGGTCCTGGATCTTCTTTCTGCTGCATTCCAAAGGTTCTATTCCTGC
Organism: Cabassous unicinctus; assembly: GCA_029593785.1. NCBI lineage: Eukaryota > Metazoa > Chordata > Mammalia > Cingulata > Chlamyphoridae > Cabassous > Cabassous unicinctus. Next base: position 10,871 of record JAQZBX010057741.1, read on the forward strand.
TCACAGCTCTTCTCGCTTTGCCTTCCATCCTGGGCCATATTCCCACTCTCATGATCAACTAAGAACTAGGGGTGCTGTCTCCCCAGTTAAAATCTCCTTTCTGGGTGTCACTCCTAAGCTTCAAATCTGAAGATCCAATTGTTCACCAAATAGCTAAACTCCACCTGGAAGTAAGAGGAACCTCAAAATCAACATGGCTAAAGTGGGGGTCACAATGGAGACAGGGCACCATGCCTCTTTCATCTCTGCCTCTATCACCAGCATATAGTAGGCACTCAGTAACTGTGGGCTGAATGAGAATCTTGCTTGGAAAGAGGGTGGGGCAGAAATGTTTGAGAACTACAGGAGGAGGTAAATTCCCAAGTGATACACGGAATATCCTGTGCTTGGTGTTTTGGCACATTGTAGGTAGGAGTGTTTTTTGGAAATTTCCTGCCACACCCTAAGGGAAGGCCAGGTCTTTGATGAGTAATGCTTTGCCTTTAGGCATTATTTTCTAGCACCACCTAGTGGACGTCCTGAGTCAGCCAAAGTGCCTTCATTTTTTAAGTTAAAAATGACAACTCGTTTAAAGATTTGGTCTCTAATAGTGTCTGCCAAACATTTTACATGTATTGCCTCATTTGATTTTCACAGAAAGGTTGTGTGGTGGATTGAATTGTGTCCTCCAGCTGGGACATGTTCTTGGTCTTGGTCTGCATTCTGGTAGCTGTGGACCCATCGTAAATTGGAACTCTTGAAGATGTTGCTTCAGTTAAGGTGTGGCCCCACTGAATCAGGGTGGGCTCTAATCTGGCTTACTGGAGTCCTTTATAAGCAGAGTGAAATTCAGTCAGTGAGAGAGAGAAGCCAGGGGAGCAGCCGGAAGCTGGAAGTCAATGGAACCTGGAAGAGGCAGGAGAAGACACCGTCATGTGCATTACTCTATGACAGAAAAGTTAAGGAACCCCAAGGATGGCCAGAAGATCTGCCCCCGGGAGGAAGCCAGCTTTCAGCCTCTGAAGCCGTGAGCCAATAGATGCCTGTTGTGAAGCCAACCCGTTGCATGGTATTTGTTTGAGCAGTCAGGAAACTAAAACAAGTGGGTATTGTGCTCCCCACATTACAGCTTAGTAAATTAAATCATAGAAAGTTTAAGCAAATAACCTAAATTCAAACAACTAAATCTCTATCACTGTCTTCACCACTCTGCCATAGACCTTTGTACTTTATTTCTATTTGTTTTCTTTAGCCATTGTTAATTTAGCTCATCTGTTACTGAACCTGAACAGTCAATTTATCAGGGCTCCTAGACTGATGAGACATTCTAGTAGTAGAAATTAGGTATTCCCACAGCCACAATCATAACCGCAAACAGAGCCCAGGCACCATTCTAGTGGCCCCGGAGATCAGCTCGTTTAATTCCTGCAACGACCCTATGAAGAGCCATTATCCCTGTTGTACATCCCCAGGACACCCACGAGTAGTGGTGGAGCCTGCAGTCAACCAGGCAGCCTGGCTCCGAGTCAGGCTCTTCACAACAACCAGGACAAACAACACGGGGAAGACACTGCAGAGTCAAAGGTTCTCATCACGGCTCCATGGAAACAGCCTCATGTGCCTGCTCACATGTAGTCCACCCTCTTCAGGGCCTGGTATGCGGCAATCCCCTTTGCAGAGTTTCAGAAACTGCTTACGAAAAGAGTAATCTGTATGAGGGTGACATGAGGTGATATGGTGATGGCTTCATGGGCCCATCACCCCAAATAACACATTTCCCCTTTTTAAAGAACTTTCTGGAGACAATGTATAAATAAATAAATCTTTAAAAGAAAGTTCAGTACTTCCATTTATGCACTGGCTTACCTAACCCTGTAGAAAGTTCTTTTCCTCCCCCCTTCCCACCCCTTCCCCACACTTAAAGAATTTATACTCTATATGTCTTTTGCATTTTTTCCCTAAGCAGTCATCCCCAGTCCCCAGTCCTGAGATGTAATATATTTCCGTGGAGCCAATATTTATAAGTAATTTGAATTTGTCAACTATGATTAAATTACATTTTCTAAATGGCATCATTTTACTCTCTGACGTCCACGTCACTCGCTGACAGCTGCAGAATTCCACGGCTGCCAAAGGACCGCAGCGCACCTGACCTTACAAGCTGCCCCTCTGGTGCCCTTAGTTCATCTCAGGGACATGTGTTCCTGTAGAGCATTTAATCTGGAAAGAACATCTAAGCCTATACAAAGGTGCTTTCGTTTTTTTACTTGCCTACTTAGTGAAGATCTTTGTGTGTGTGGAGGGGGTGTGTGTGGTGTTTTGCTTTTCTTCAAATTTTCTTTTAAAAAGTCAGGTATGAGTGGTAAAGGCAGAATCGTTTAGAGCTCATTAGAAATGAGCTTAAGCTCAAGGAGGTAAGGCAGGGACGATTATTCAATAGTAAGTATTCTTTATCACAAGATTTAGGTACGAGAGGAACATGATTCAGAGGAGGGCAATTGATTGCCTTTCCCCAGCGCTTTTAAAGACGTGATGCAGCTATGATAGTCTGCTTTTCCCCGTGTTCTCGTGGTGGGGCGATAAGTCCTGTGTTCCACTGGGTCCTTGGTTGGTACAGCAGCGACCACGCTAAACCTGTGCTCCTGGCACGTTGCTTTCTATCAATAAACCTGGACACATTCCAAGAAGGAAATGAGTAAGCAACGCAAGGTCAGGATAATTGTTTTTGCTCATCCCTGAGTCTCTCCGCACTCAGAATAATGCCCAGGAACACACTAAATATTCAAAAAATATTTGCTGAATGAATGGGTGGAATGAAAGAATGAATGCCAAGTGTAGGGTGATGGAAACGATCTGGGCTTTGGAGCCAGATGTACTTGGTGAGTGTATTAGTCAGCCAAAGGGGCGTTAATGTGAAATACCAGAAATGGGCTGGTCTTTATAAAGGGTATTTATTTGGGGTAGCAGTCCACAGTTACCATGCCATAAAGCATAAGTTTCTTCTCTCACCAAAGTCCATTGCCACGTGTTGGAGCAAGACAGCTGCCGGCGTTTGCCAGGGTTCAGGCTTCTTGGGTTCCTCTCTTCCCGGGGCTGCATTTCTCTCTGGGCTTAGCTCCTCTGTTTCCTCCACAAGGTCAGCTGTAGACTATCAGGCAAACGGCTCACTTCTCTTCTCCTGGGGCCTTCTCTCCAACATCAAAACTCCAACATCAAAACTGCTACTCAAAACTGCTGCAGCTCTGTTCTTTGTGATGCCTTTTATATTTTCTTCCCCCACCCACCAAGGGGTGGGGCTCAACATCCTACTGATGTGGCCCAGTCAACACCCTAATCATAACATAATCATGCCCAGATTAACAGATCAGTTTACAAGCATGATCCAATTATATTTTTGGAATTCATAATTACATCAAATTGCCCAATGGCTACAGTGAGGTTCCTGGGTCTACCATGGAATTATGAGCTGTGGGAACTTGGGCAAAGTAATTTCATTTAGCTTCAATTTTCTTCACAAAATGGGGATGGCAATGCCCACATTGCAAGGTTGTTGGGAAGTGTGGTGGGTTGAATTGGGCACGCCAGTGTGGACATGCTCTTGGTCTTGGTCTGCATTCTGGTGGGGTCGATCCATTGTAAACAGGACCTCTTGAAGATACTACTTCAGTTGAGGTAATCCTGACCCCTGGAGTCCTTAATAGGCAGAGTGAACGTCAGATATAGAGGACGAAGGCCAAGAGAAGAAACCAGAAGTCAACGGAAGCTGCAGGAGAAAAGTGAAGATGCTGCCATGTTCATTGCCATGTGACAGAAAAGCCAAGGACAAAAGATTGCTGGCAGCCAGCCCCAGAATGCCACAGTTTTCCGGAAGAAAACACTGCCTTGCTAACGCTTAGATTTTTGAAGTTCTCCTAGCCTCAAAACCATGAGTCCATAAATTCCCCTTCTTTAGGCTAACCCATTGCATGTGATTTGTTTTAGCAGCCAGGAAACTAATACATAAAGATCCACGGCAGTAAATACAAAGTGCTTAGCAGGAGCCCAGACTCATGTGTCACCCTCAATACAATTGTATCCCTTGTTTCATGGAAAGGAGGTTTGGAATTGGCAGAAAAACTTTCATGGAAGTTGTAGGCCTTGATCAGGACTCTAAAGAAATAAAGAGTGATATGGAAAGATATCTACTTACACCATTAAAGCAAAGACATAAATCACAGAACAATATAAATATGGAATGAGCCCAATAATAGATTTTTAAAGAACTACCAATATGGACATGCGCACGGACAGACCAGCATTTTCCTGGCAGGCCGTTCACAGTGATCCACGGGTGGCCAAAGGGCAAGCCAGAGGGAGGTCTTCACTTCCACTCTCTATATCATATTGCTTATGTCTTCCTTTTATAAAACAGTGGGAAAATAATTTAAAGGACAACTTACAAAAGGAAAGGGCATGTTCAACCAGATGGAAAGCAATGGAGTGGAGTCTCTAGAGGGAGCGGCATATACTCTAAATTAAAAATTGACCACACAATTTGTCCCAGTCCTGAAAACAGTCCTTATTTTATAAAAGCAAGAGTGCCCTTTTGCACATAAATCAGAGATCTTTCCCTGATCCCCATTGCTTCCTCTTTCCTCCCAGCACGGTTTGAAGGGAATCTCCCTAACTCCCCTTTTCTTGTAGTTTAAGTAGGTACAAATCTTGCAGCATCCCTGCATCTTGACCGTCACCTCAAATGCTTCTCTACAGAGCAGGCAAGTGTAAAGTGGCTTCCAGTATGGGCTTCCCTTCTCTTCCTGCCCCCCTTGGCCACAGAGGAGCAGAGGAGCAAAGAAAAGAACCAAATGCCCCTCACCCCGAGTGCCCCACGCGGCCCAGAAGGCGTCACGCCCGGCTGTCCCGTCAAGAGACTTTTTGCAATTTCCAGACATTGACAATTATTCTTTCCGAAACCCAGAGGGTGTGCTCTGTGCTCAGCCACCTTTTATCTCCACATCTCAACAGCATTAGCTCATTCATCCCTACAGCTGGCAGGAGACATGCATAGAGCCACAGAGCAATTAGCCCCAGGCCACGAGTGCCACTGAGGGAACCAGCATTAGCAAGAGACGGTCCCCAGACCTCAACGGCTGGTAAAACCCGCTTCCGAATCCCTTCCCACGCCTCCCCTGTGCCTTAGGGACAACGTTGCCATCTGCTGCTGAGCCTTTCGCTTTTATCCTCTTTAATGTACTTGTTTGCCTCTGTGTTTCCAAGGCTGCGTGTTCCTGGTATTGATCTGTCATCATTAGTAATAATAGCGGCTAACGTCGTGTGGAAGAGGGCTGGACATCACGCAGAGTTGCCCTCTGGCAGTGACAGGAGAAGCAGCGTTCTGGCCTGCTATTTTTGAACCCAGAATATAGTGTGGATGTAATGCTATTTCTGGAATACATACCTCCCCAGGGACCCAGGGGCAGACAGAGGGTAGAAGAGCTTATTTTTTTGGAATGCCAATCTATTGCGTTTTTATTTATTTATTTTATTTTTTATCGCACTTGGGATTTCTCTGAGCTAATTTCCTCCCCAAAGTGTGGAGCTGTTGTGATTTATGTGGACAGAGGGCTCCTAAACTTCGGGTTGCACAACCCACAGAACTGCTCTGGAGTCCGACTCCCCTGTCCTGGGGTTAGCATGTTTGGTTTGGCATCAAAGCTGCAAACATTCAGATGACGTGGAAAGCAAATGTTTTTGCCCTTTCAGAAGAGGTGTAAATCCTTGGTCTGATCTGGTTTCACTGGGAAATGTTCATTTGGATACGTTTTCTGGTAGCTCCCATTTCATAGTCTCATGGAGGGGAGTTACAAAGCCACTTGTCACTATTTGAAATGCAATTTCTGAGAAAGACTCTGATGGGGAATCAGGGATTTCTCAGAGAATGAGAAATCTTGGCAGGCCAATGGAAAGAGTGGCACTTGCCGTCCCTGTCTCCTCTCCATGCTCTCCATCTGCCGGGAACTGCCATCCCTCCCACCCCTTTTAAAAAATGTAATAATAAATTTTTTTTTAGATCAGTTTTTGGTTTACAGAAAAATTGCACAGAAACCACAGACATTTCCTGTATTACCTCCCAAACCCAAAAGTTTCTCTTTTTATTCACGTCTTGCATTAGTGGTACATTTCTTACAGTTGATGACCCAATATTGATACGTTATTAGTAACTGAAGTCCACGTTATTAGTAACTGAAGTCCGTGGTTTACATTAGGGTTCTCTCTTGGCTTGTACACGTCTATGGGTTTTGGCAAATGCATGATGTCATGTATCCACCATGACAATATCATACAGAATAATTTCAGTGCTCTAAAAATGCCCTGTGCTCCACCTGTTCACCCCCTTTCCCCGTTCACTTGTCCCACCGTTTTTAAAAGACTGCTTCAGTTTACATCTCCCAGCCCCAAAACCGTCTCTAGGAAGAGTTACTGAGCCCTGGTTTTCTGGAAGCTCTTGGCACTTGTTTTCTAAGCCTCACCACCATCCAGTAAGGCTTGCCACTATTCCCTTCATTAAGGATGGGGAAACTGAGGCTTACGGAGGTTGAGTTGAGAACTCTTTTGAGGAAACTGAGGCATGCTGAGATCACATGGCTGAGAAGAGTTGGGTTGTTCTGGCAAGTGTGCTCTTAAACTCGACCTAAAATTTCCCTCCGAACTGACTGCGTGTCCCCCTCGTTTGCAAGTCCTTATGAGAAGAAAAGCAGTACGGCTCAAAACACACGGGCCTGGGCACAAGGCACTCAGCGTGCAGTCCTGGGCTCTCTGGCAACATGCCCTGCGACGTGAGTGACGCTGATGACAGCGGTGTTTTTATTACAGCTTGCAGTAGTTGGGTGTTTGCCACGTTCTGGCTGCTAAGTACTTTGCAGGGGTGATGGCCTCCATTCCTCAGCAGTTCTGGGGGGGAGCTGAGCTCTGGTGCCCCTTTAAGGGTTACGTATCGGAAGCCTAGTGATGTTCAATACCTTTCCCAAGGGAAAGCTCAGCCGCAAGTCACAGCAAGCCCCTCT
>JAQZBX010057742.1:0-17892 GCA_029593785.1 Cabassous unicinctus
ACTGCTTCAACATAAAGATGGAAAAATTCATGTTTGAGTCTCAGAACTACTTGGCAGCATGAGGCAAAGCTAATTTTTTGGTAACCACAAGAGCACTGGAAGATTTTTATTTTAGACCAGTTGCCAATGCTGAACAGCAATCCAGGACAGAACTGAGGCTTTGCAGTTTTTGTTTCCCTCTATTTTTGGACGGATTCTAAGGACTCCCTGTGTTAGAATGACCTGAGGCTCGTTGCCCCACCACAATCCCTTGGGAATGACTCTGTCCTTAGGGGAAGGTTCTGAGGAAGTTAAAGACAATGGTTGTTTCATGCTCTCCACACAGTTTTCTCCTTTTTGGGTAGGTAGAGTATGGCTTACCTAAGGGACAAAAAAGGGTTCAAAAATGAATAGGGAAGTGGATGTGGCTCAAGCGATTGCGCTCCCGCCTACCACATGGGAGATCCGGGGTTGGTTCCCGGTGCCTCCTAAAGAAGACAAGCAAGACAGCAAGCTGATGTGACGGGCTGGCATGGTGAGCTGATTTAACAAGATGATGCAACAAGAGACACAAGGAGGAAAAACATAATGAGAAACACAACAAAGCAGGGAGCAGAGATGGCTCAAGCGATTAGGCACCTCCCTCTCACATGGGAGGTCCCAGGTTCGGCTCCTGGTGCCTCCTAAAAAAAGGAAAACAAGCACACAACGAACAGACACAGCAAATGCAAACAATGAGGGGGGGGGGAGAAATAAATAAAATAAATCTTAAAAAAAAAAGAATGATAAATAAGTTTCATCTCCTACACCACCTCTCATCAACTACTGGTGAGTATCTGGAGCGTCATTTTGAAGGATTCTGATACAGCTTCAGGATTCAGTGGGAAAGAGTGCATTGAGTGATTAGTAATGTCTGCCTGGGGTGTGTGGGTGAGGAGTACCAGAATAGTCATCCTTACATGAAAAACACTTTTTCCAGAGACTTTCCTGGAAAATTCTACCTCCTTCTATATTCCCCATGCTATATTACCTGACTCCTAATTCAACTGCAATATGGTAGTTCAAAAATAAAGTTACCCTTAGCTTAAGTTTATTTCTTTTCGTGTGAGGTTCAGAATACTCCCAAGATGATTTACAAAAGAAGGACAATCTCTCAGCAAGATTTAAGTAGGACCCATAACTTTCTTTAGTGTGGGTCCATAAGTATTTCTCCCATTGAGAAAACCTTTTTCCAAAACCAACATATTTAACCAAAGTAATAATTAGAAGGAGATAAAAGCAGTAATAGTAGCTACAGCTGTTAAACAAATACTATATGCCAGTCACGGTTCTATTCCAATATTTCTTTAGCTTTTTAAAAATATATATCACAGTGCAAAATTCTTGAGAATTGTTGTATCTGGGTGAGGGGTATTTGGGAGCTATATTCTATTTTGTGTATATTTGAAATTGTTTCATAATAGAAAGTTAGAAAAAAAGAAAACACTGCTTGGGCTGCAACCAGGAGATCCTGATTTAATTGGTAGGTGAGAGTCTGGTCAGTGGCAGTCTTTAAAACTCTCGCCCAGGTGATTTTATTGTGCAGTTGGGTGTGAGAACCATAGTGCAATGCATTTTGCAGACCTTTTTCTTCTCTGTTCATGGCCATCCTAAGACAGGGTGTTCTTATCCATCCCATTTTACTTGATGAAATTGAAGTAGAATGAGTAACCCAAAGTCTCACAGCAGGTAAGGGGTTGAGCCACAATCCCACCCCAGGTCAACGTGAGCTCTGAGCCAGGGTTCTTAATCTCCTGTACTAGATGAAATACAATAATTTTTTTAACAGATTTATTTTATTTACATTATTTTTCTTTATTTATCCTCCCCTTCCCTCAGATGGTTCATTCGTCTCTCTGCTCATTATTTGCTCGCCTTCTCCAGGAGACACTGGGAACTAAACCTGAAACCTCCCACATGAGAGGTGAGTGCCCAACGGACTGAGTGACATCTTCTCCTCACGGGCTGTGGCATCTGCTGGCTTGTGGCATCTGCTCGTTGCAGTGGGAGGCGGCATCTGCTTGTCTTCTTTTAGGAGGCACCGGGACCTGAACCTGGGACCTCCCATGTGGTAGGCAGGCGCCCAAGTGGTTGAGCCACATCCGCTTCCCTGAAGTATAACTTTTTAAATAAAATGTCCTGGTGCTGGGATGTGGTGATAAATGGCTTCTGCTGTCAGATAGAGATAGCAATGTGTTAAGGACCCCAGAAGATGCACAGACATGGCTCAAAAGAAGCTCCAGTAGTAGAGGGTACAGGGTTGCATTGCAGTTCTCCACAGCTGCCCAGGTCCCTGACTGACTGGGATCAAATTCCATCTCCAACACCTCTCAGTTGTGAGCTACTAGGCAAGTTATTTTTCCTCCATGAGCCTCAGTTTCCTCAGCTGTAAAATGGAAGTTCAAATAATATCCACTTCCAAGTTGTGAAGAGGCTTAAAGGAGTCAATCCATGTAAAGCATTTAGAGCAGTGCCTGGCACATGGCAAGTGGTCAATAAATGATATCAATAAATAAAACAAAGTAATAACTTTTGTCTGGAGCAGCCTGTGGAGGATGTAATATTTTAGTTAGTGTTTGGAGGACAAGGAGGATTTCCTTAAGGAGGGTTGCCAGATAAAATACAGAATGTCCAGTTCAATTTGAAGTTCAGAGAAACAATTCATTTTTTTAGTATAAGTATGTCCCAAATATCACATGAGATATACTTATACTGAAAAATTACTCATTATTTATCCAAAGTTCAAACTGAACTGGCTGCATGATATTGCAATGATGGACACAGGCCATTATACATTTTGTCAAAACTTATAAAATTGTGCAGTGAAAAGGTAAACCATAATGTAAATGATAGACCATGGTTAATAGCAATGCTTCAATATTTGTTCATCAACTGTAAGAAATGTACCACACTAATGAAAGATGTTGGTAATGGGGGAAAGTGTGAGGGGGGAGGGGGTGGAGCATATGGGAATCCCTTATATTTTCGATGTAACTTTTATGTAATCTGGAAGTTCTTTAAAAATAAAGGAAAAAAATGAAAAAAAGTTGAACTGGGCAGCCTGTATTTTTATTCATGAAATCTGGCAACCCCACTTTTAAGGAAATTTGGGGGAGGGGGAGGGCAGGATAGGGAAGCACCCAGTAAGCAAAGGCTTGAGGTGGGAAGAATGATGGTTTATTAGGAAACTTGTAGAGTCCTGAGTGGGAGCTCTGGTTGGTGAAAAATCAAGAACCAAGGGGCATAAAATGCAATGGGAAAGGGAGTTTGGGAAAGCTCTGGAAATGTTCCTTTCTTAAAAGGGCCAGTTTGTCTCTAGCCAAAACAACCACCTATAACAAAACAAAACCCTTGCAGTCCTTTCCCAGTTGATTAATTTCTAGTAGTTCCCTTTATTAGGTCCGGTAATTATAAAACAAATTGTCTGGAAGTGATGCTTTAAACTGTGTATTGGCAGAGTGGAATAGTCACATGAAAGGAGTTTAATTTTTCTTTGAGCTGATGCAATAAGCCGCCTTGGTGAATATGCAACGTGGACTTCCTGCCCCGAGGATGGGAAGAGTTTAAAATGCTTAAAGTAGTTTGAATTGGTTGTTAAAGCACTCATTCAAAATGCGTGGAAGGGTTTGGCTTTCCCTGTGGCTCTGGGTTGCAGCTTTCCTCTCTAAGGGCCAGTTCCTGCCCTGAGGCTGTGGCCGTCGAGCCTGGGAGCAATTGGAATCACCTGGGGCACTTTAAAACCCTGAGTCCAGGACCTAACCCCACAAAGTGTAATTTAATTGGCCTGGATATATGAAAAAGTCTCCCTAACGTGCAGTTAGGCCTGAGAACCACCACCCGACAGACTCTAAATACCTCTTAGATGTCAAAGAATCGCTCAAAGCAGTCACTTTAAAAGAGCGGGGCTGCGGGCGGGGGCATGGGGGAACAGGGGTTTCCCGGGCTTCAATCACACTGTATTTTGGGGTTTCTGGAAGCTACTGGGGCTTGTACCTTCCCAATCCAGAAGACCAGCAGGCACTTGGGAGCCTTAGAATCTTGGGAGAGCTCCTCACCGTCTGTTTTATCCCACCCTGCTCACAGAAGGAGGGTACAAACGTGGTTTTGGGGGATTTGGTGAGGGAATATGGGCGCGAATGCCTTTTGTCTCTTGTAGATTAATGCCCAGCCCATCCTCTAGAAAGAACCCTGGAGCAGCAGGGGCCTCATTAATGCAGAGATAAAGCTACCTTGACTGCTTTCCGCATAATTCCTAGCCTGCTCACGCCCTGCTCCAGGGAGGAGTGGTTTGTGCTATGTATCAAAAGCCCTAAAAATGTAGGTTGTGTAGCAGTAATTTCACTTGGAACGATTTATCCTAAAGCAACGGTCAGCTAACAGCAATACGGTGCATGTAGGAAGACGTTGCTGCAATGATGATTATAAGGGAAAAACTGGAAAGTCCCTACGTGATGATTAAAAGGGAATCCTAAGTGTTGAGACATGCATATAATGAAACGTTAGGCAGCAGTCAAAAGGGGTCATGCAGAGTGTTTTTGGTTTTTTTTTTAACAAAGGAAAAAAGATTTCTGATGTATTGTGTTTTTTTTGTTTTTTTTTTTTAATTATAAAACAAAATTTAATATGTTCTCTTTGTTTACAGAGAAAAAGCACACCCTCACAGCAGAGGAAAAATGGCAGGAAAGAAATACATAGCCATGGTTTCAGTAATGGTTTTATGGGTAACCATTTAATTTAGCTTTGCTTTTCTTCTTTATCTGTATTTCCCAAGTTGTTGTTGTTCTTCTTCTTTTGTAATAATAAACTTTATTTTTAGAGAAGTTGTAGATTATAGAAAAGTTACATCAAAAGTATAGGGGATTCCCATTAACCCCCTTCCTTTCCACACACACACATTTCCCCCTATTATTAACATCTTACATTAGTGTGGTACATTTGTTACAATTAATGAACCAATACTGAAGCACTGCTACTAACCAAGGTCTATAGTTTACATTATGGTTTACACTTTGTGCTGTACAGCTTTCTAGGCTTTGACAAAGGAATAGTGCCATGTATCTGTCATCGCAGTACATACAAAACAATCCCAATGCCCTAAAAATGCCCTCTGTTCCACCTATTCATCCCTTCCCTTCCCTCTGAACCCCTGCTTAGCTGCTATCTTTATATCAATGTCCTTTATATAAGTTCTTTTGAGACCACATGATAACTACAATAGCAACAAATCTACTTCGGTCCGTGGTTATATTCCTTCTTGATTATATTTGTTCATTCCTCAATCCTGAAGAATTTGGGATGATGTCCATGCTGACTCTTCAGACTGAGAGGGGGCTTAGATAATGTGGGGCAGATGGAAGGAACTGTTTTGCTTGCAGTTGTAGATACTTCTTGTTTCAGGGGATGGGACTTGTCCATCATCACCATTTTATTAGTTGTCCTGGACAAGTCTGATGAAATGTTGAGTAGGTGTTGGCTGCAACTCTGCTGAGTTTTAAGGCTCAACAGACATAAGAACAGATGGAAGAGTTAAGTCTCTGAGACATATATTTAATGGGTATAGTGATCATTTTAGGTTCAAATAAAAGGGGTAGAAGACTCATGAGTAGAGAAATTATAAATGATTTAACCCTGTTATATTGGGGAAATAGATTATCATTTATTCTATTCCTCAAGTTCTGCTACAAGAAATATGGCTTTCCTAAATAACTAAAACATTAAAAAAAATAATAATACAGAACTGCCCAGGCTTGGGCTGACTGTGAAGACATGGACCTGCTCTTTCTCAGTTTCTTACCCTAGAGGTGCTCAGGAGACCCAAAGGATGCTCAAGAGACTTTGTGAAAGGCGGTTGTGCGAGTCCAGGGAACAGTTGTCCATTACGGCTGCCCGTTTTCCTTCCCTTGTCACATCCCTAATGCCTAAACTCCACTTCCAGAATCCACGCGATGCTTATTGAGGAAGTTCTGCAATCCCTCTATGGACTGCCCTGCGCTTGCTTTGTCCTTTTCCTGCCTCTCTGTCCTCCATCTCCCCTTGCCTTATGGCTATGGCTTCAGGATAGTTCAACATCTTTACCCTGCAAATCGCTTACTGCTTGTTTTTTGATCTCCTGCATTTTAAAACTTCTACCCAATTTAGGTTCCTCCCCTCTGTATCCTCCCTGTCACCTTTCAAATAATTCTCTGCTCATCACCATTTGCATACTGATCAAGAGAGCTCAGGGCGGCAGCATTTGCTGAGCTGGGCTCCTCCATGCCTTCTGCATCCTAGAGCCAGTGTTCGTCAACCTTGCTGCATCTTAGAATTGCCTAGAAGAGCTTCCTCAAACTATGACGATGTGGGGGCCCCATGCCCCAAAGATTGTTTTATTTGATCTGTAGTGGAGCATATTCTAAACTCTTCCCCCAAGGGATTCTAATGCATAGCTAGAGTTGAGAACCCTTGCCCGAGCACCTATGATCCGTGCGGCATCTGCAGCTCTGAAAGAAGGAAATTCTGGGATCAAAGTGCTTTTGCAGAGGGGCCCACTGGCCTGTGCTTTGGGCCCAGGTGGGCCTGATTATTAGGCCCACTTCCAAAATTAACCTTTACAATTTAAAGCATTGCTCTTACGAAGGCCGTTGTCCAGATTATGAGGTTGAAGAAGGCAGGAAATTCACACTTGACTTGGTCCTGAATTGCCCAATATTTATTTTCCCTCTTAAATGCACAGAGCATCCTGTAGTTCTCTCTTCTGCTGTCACTCAAAAGCATACCAGGGGAAACTGACAAGAGTCCCTCCTGTTCTCCCAGAACATTCTCCAAGTTCTGTCAATTTAATTTAAGCTGTCTCCCTCTATTCAGCTTCAGGATTTCATCATTTTTGCCTGGACGAATGCAACAGGCTCCTAATCAATTGTCCTCTGTTTTAGTCTGCTAGGCTGCTCAAAGCAGATACCATGAATTGTGTTGTCTTTAACTATGGGAATTTATTAGTTTAGAAGCTTACAGTTTTGAGGCTAAGAAAAATGTCCAAACCAAGGCATCATCAAGTGACGCTTTCTTCCCAAAGACTGGCTGCCAGTGATCCTGGACTCTTCTGTCACATGGCAAGGCACATGGTGTGTCTGCTGGTCTCTCCCTTCTCTTCCAGGTTTCCTTACTTTCAGCTTCTTGCTTTCATGGTTTGCTCTCTCTTTGTCTGAATTTCATTCTCTTATAAAGGACTCCAGTAAGAGGATTAAGACCCACACTGGGTCACGCCTTAACTGAAGTAACCTAATCAAAAGGTCCTACTTACAATAGGTTTACACCCACAGGAGTGGATTAGCTTTAAGAACATGATTTTCTGGAATACATACAGTTCCAAATTACCACACCCTTCCTACCCCCATCCAATCCATTTCCTGACCACTTCAGTAGTGATCCTTCTAGGCTCTCCTTTCCCTGACACTGCCATTACCCTGTATAAAATCCTTCAATAGCTCCTGACTGCCTGATTTATACCACAATCAATAAGAAAAATGATCGTGACACTAATTTTAATGGTTACACTTTTTTTTCCGAGCCAGGAACCACACTAAGCAGGTTACATGCACAATCTCGTATTTGTTACTGAGAAAAATTTCAAACATACAAAGATGTGGGAAGTACAGGCCCATAATTCTAAAATTCAGAAAGCTCTGAAATCCAGAAATTTTTCATGCATTTGCCACTAAAATTCATTTGGTAGTGAAACCTGACCCGAGTTAACATGAAATTAGTTATGTCTTAATTTTACCACTTAATTTGATTACTCAAACATGTCATTACAGACATATTAACATGTTTGATTATGGAGTGCTGACCCAGACTCCACTAAGGGTGTGATATAATTTGTACCTACATGTGCTTCTCAAATCTGGAAATGTCTGAATTCAAAAACACATTTGATCCCAAGGATTTTGGATAAGAAATTGTGTACCTATGCAATGAGTACTCATATACCTACAACTTATATCCAAAAACTGTTAGCATTTTGACATCTTTGCTTTTCCAATGATAGATGGATGATTAGAGATAGAGCTGGAGATCCTGTGGTCCCCCCAAAAGATACAGCGACATAAAATCCCTAGAAGCTGTGAATGTGACCATATTTAAAAATAAGTGTCTTTGCAGATGTAATTAAATTAAGGATCCTGAGATTAAGATTCTCTTACCTGGATGGGCCTTATGTCAAATGACAATTGTCCTTATAAGAGACACACAGAGGGGAGACACACATTAAAAAGAGCAGGAGGTCATGTGAAAAAGGAGGCAGAGATTGAAGTGATGCAGCTTCAAGCCGTGGAAGCCAAGGAATGCCAACAACCACCAGAAGCTGCAAGAGTCAAAGAAGGATTCTCTCAGAGGATCTCCAAAGAATGCAGCCCTGCCCACACCTTGATTTCAGACTTCTGGCTTCCAAAACTATGAGAGAAAAATTACGTTTTTTAAGCCACACAGTTGGTCATTTGTCATGGAAGCCAGAGAAAACTAATACAGACTTAGAGACACAGGTAGGGATGGAGATGGATATAGATATAGATGATATAAATATAGATGACACAGATATATAGATGATATAGGTTTAGATAAAGGCTGAACCATTTCAAAATCATCACAGATCTCATGACATTTCATTTCTAAATCCTTCAGGGCACATATCTCATTTAACCCTGTATTTATATTTAACATACATATTACAGAGACCAGGAAACAGAGATACAAAGAAAATATTCCCAGTTTCATTTCTTGCCATTCCAGGGGTCAGACTTAAAGCATGGGGGCTGTACCTGACTTGCCACAGAATGTATGAGCAAGTGTTCGTTCCAGCAGGAGAGGCGAGGAAAGTCCAAAGCTCCCGCTAGACAAAGGGACCTAAGGCGGGCAGTGACTGGGAGAAATCACAAGGATTCTTGGCAGGGAAGCACTCAGGGAAAACAAGGAAGCTCGGCTCTCCCACCACGTTCAAGCAGACAGTGAGAGCTTCAGGACTGTAGGAATGGAGCCTGTTCTGTGTTCTAAAGCTTTATCCCTCCTGCCCCATATTTGTCGGGTCAGCCGATGAGATGACAGAGCGGGATGGCTGCCTCCTCCCAGGGATACTTGTTTGTCGGACAAGATGACACAAGCAAATGTTGCTAGTGGGTCAGCTGCACAGGGTGGGCACTGGCTGGGGAACTGACGAGCTGGTAAATTGCAGAGGAATTAGAGTATCAGATGGTGGAGGCAGGACACAAAGCAGGCACCCACCGGAGTCTGCCATAACTCAGGGAAAGCACAACATTTCCCCCAGGAAGAGGTCATTTGAAGAGCAAATCAAATATGGACACTCATTTAGAGGGGAGAATTTATGGCTCTATTAGCAAAGTACCCAGAAGGCTGACACATGGAGCCGGTAGGACAGGAGGCCTCCATCGTCTGTCTTTCAGCCCACAAAGAGGGGCTCCCTTGGCTAAGAGACCCTTCTGGCACTTTCAAGGAGAGGTCTAGGAAACGCTGCCAAGGAAAGTCTGTGAGATGCCTCGGGGGATCACGTTGGAAGCAACCAGAGAAACATATTAGATTAAGTTCAAACCATTTCATTTAATGAAAAAGGAAAAAGAAGTTTGGAATCCCCTGCAGTACACCTTTCAGCTAAGCCACTGCATTCAGCAACAAGTTTCGTTCAGAAGTAATAAATACCCAGTTACTACATAGCAGGCCCCTAGCCAGGTGCTGGGATAAGGTGTGAACCGATCAGGCACGATCCTTATCCTCTTGGAATTTACACCCTCTCTGGGCAGAGAGATATCAGAAGGAATCAATTCACAAATAAATCCGTAACATCAAGTTGTTGTAAGTTTGTTCTAGAAAGAGAGAGAAGAATATAAGACAGAATAATAGCAGACAGGGGCAAGGGTTGGGGGTTGGGGTCAGAGAAGGCTTCCAGAAGTTGAGTGGGAATTAGTTAAGAGTTGTAGAAAGAAAATGGAGTTGTGAGGAGGTCTGGATAGTCCTAAAACCTTACAGTTATCTCTGAACATCCCACCCACATACAGAGGAAGTAGGGTAGCCTGTAGGAAATACACTCTCTGCAGTATTTGATTATTTGAATGTTTTCCAACTTTTCTACTAATTGGGCTGATTTCCCATAGACCCAGTGGCAATGTCCTGGATGACATGGAATGCAGTGGGGGACTCAGAGGCAACGCCCCTGAGCATAACTTTTGCACAGAGTAGCTTCTGGAAACCAGAGGTCATTCAGCATCCATTCTTTCATTCAACCAGCACTCGCTATTTAGCACCCATGGGCCAGTACCATGCTGGAGTTAGGGTTGAGGTGAAGACCTGGTTCCTGGGCAGCTTAAAATAAATTAAGGGCAGACAAATGTTGTGAGAGGACCATAGACACACCTGGGGAACCCAGCTGAGTGTCTGCAAGCCATGGATACAAGGTATTGGGTACCCGAGAGCATGGGCTCTGGTGCCAGGCTACCTGGATCTGACGCCCAGCTCTGTACTCACTAGCTGTTCTATCTTGGGTAAGTGGCTTAACCTTTCTGCACATCAGTTTCCTCAAACCTAAACTGGGGATAATTAGAGTACCTATCGGATAGTGCTGTTATGAGGTTTGGATTGCTTATATTTGCAAAGTCTGATACATAGTAAGGGCAATAGAACAGTTTGATAAGTGAATTGTAGCAAAATGGAAATAAGTGCTCTTTACTTAGATAATGTTTTAACATAGAAAGCACCAAGAATGGTATTTAAATAACCATGTATGTAATAAAGAATTTAGCCTTGCTCAAAGAGAGGTCTGGCCTTTGCCCTTGGGCTCTTGGAGGTGATCTCTAAGCCCTTGGATGGCCATGCCTGTTAGGAGAGTCTCTGTTTACCTGGGGGCCTTGGGCCAGCCTGGTAGTAACAGTGAGATTTAGGGTGGGGCCTTTAGGTCAATGTTATCAACCTGACCTCCTGAAGGGGCCAGAAACTGTACAATCAGCCATGCCTGCATGGGGGAGCCCCACACTCTGGGTACCAATGCTCGGGCAAGTTCTATTAGTCCTTCTAGCAAATTATCAAAACTGAGGGTGGTTTTGGGAACCTCCTGAACTTGCAATTGGTGTCAGAAGTGAGGACATTCTTGTGTGGACTGGTCTTCCTCAAACTTTGTACCATGTGTTCACCAAAGTTGAGAAAAAAAATTTTATCAGATGTGTGTGAGTGTGTGTGTGTGTGTGTGTAAAACAACCCAATCTTCTGTGTTCACTCCTGCAGGACCTGTCCTCTGTCCGTTATCATGAATTTGGAATGTATTTTTCAGGTCATTGCTTTCTGTAATTGATTACATATATTTAATATATTTAGTATATTTAGTGTTTATAAAGATAGAATCATATCATTTTGGAACTTGATTTTTTTCACCCAACGTTATGTTTCAAGATCTATCCATGTTGGCACACATCCAGCTCATTCATTTTAACCACTGCATAGTATTCCATTGCATGAATAAACAATAATTTATCTATCCATTCCCCTCCTAATGGACATTTAGGTTGCTCCCTGTTTTTCAATGACTGCCTTTGAACACGTTCCTCATGAACATAAATGAGAGTCTCTAAGCCAACACCTGGATGTGGGCTTATAAGTGCCATTGTTCAGTCAGAGAACCAGTGGCATCTGCAACTTGACCACGTATTGCCAAATTCTCCTCCACAGTGGTTGCACCAATTTCTATCCCACTAGTAGTGTAGATGAAAGGGTTAAACTCGAATCCTTTCCTCCTAGAATAACTGTGTCCCAGGACACTTCCAAAGGATGCACAGCTCTCTGCAGCCATCTCAGTCTCTTTTCTCATCACATCTTGTGAGACAGAGCTGGGGGGTTACAGTTAGAAGAGAGAGCTGAGGCTCAGGGGAGCTCAGCAGTTTGCCCACAACTGCCTGGCGTCTTTGGGTTGGAATCAGAGCATCCTGTGGTCCTATCAGCTATGCTGACCTTTAGCTCATTGGTTTCTCAGCTGTGTTCCTTAGAGTACCAGGGTTTTGTGGTGTCCTCAGAGTTGAGGGGAAGGGGTTAAGCAGAAGGAGGAAAGAGGTGACCAGGCAGAATTCCAGGCCTCCTCTCCCCGGTTCAGCCCAAGCAGTTCTGCTCCAGCCTGTCTGCATAGTGAGAAAAGGATAAGGGTCCACTGTTTGGAGAAAAATAGGGATGGGGTTGAAAAGTACTGTTTTAAAAACATGTGGTACACCACCATTCCCAGAGCACGTTCATCACCCCGGGACTTGCAGCCCTAAAGCAACGGCTCCCCG
Organism: Cabassous unicinctus; assembly: GCA_029593785.1. NCBI lineage: Eukaryota > Metazoa > Chordata > Mammalia > Cingulata > Chlamyphoridae > Cabassous > Cabassous unicinctus. The sequence goes on from JAQZBX010057742.1 coordinate 12,312, forward strand.
TTGCCTCTACCTGCCCCTTCCTCTGTCCTGCGCTATCAGCGCCCTGCCGGCGACGGGCACCTGCGGGTCCAGCTGCCAGGCACAACGCTGCAGCGCGTCTGCACAGGCGCTCTCTGTGCGGGTCCAGGCGCTTTTCCGGCCCCCAGAGCCAGAAGTGGGGTGCCGGGCTGATGGCCAGGGCCTCTGCGGGAGCTGCAAGGCCCCTCGCTGGCAGGGAAGGGGTGGGCGCGGCACCGGCTGGTGGCCTGCACTGTCTAGACGCGCTGACCCCGCCTGCCAGCTCCTGAGCTCTGTGGCGAGCACTGCGAAACGTTCCGTCCCCAGCTCCTGCGCCCCACGAGCCTGTGACAGGAGGGGCTTGCCCCAGGGGCGCGGGTGCTGGCCCTCGGTTTCCCGGGCGTGGGCTGCACAGACTTTAATAATTAACCCAAGGAGGCGGCTGTGGCTCAGTTGTCTGGGCTCCCGTTTACCATACGGGAGGCCCGGGTTCCACTGCCAGGGTCTCCTGGTGAAGGTGAGGTGGCCCGCGTGGCGTGCTGAGCTGACGCAGCAAGATGACGCAACAAAGGGAGACAAGCAGACACAGAAAAACGCACAGCAAATGGACACAGCAAGCACAGGCAGCAGGGGGTGGGGGGGTAAATAAATAGAAATAAATCTTTAAAAAAAACAAAACAAAAAAAAAACGTGGTACAGGTGCTACTGGTGAGATGGTTATGGGGCACATGGAAAATATTTTTCATTATTTCATATTTATTCTAATAATTGTATATGTATTCATATATAGGAAAACATATAACTAGAACATCAACCTTATGGTTCCTTGGTTATTCTTTTTAGTATGTAGCTAAGTTTACAAAAAGAGGGCCAATTTAAAGAAAAATATGAAAATATAGGAAATCCTTACAAGAAAGTAAGTACAGCTATCACAGAAATCCTGAAGGCAGTAAACAAATGAACAAAATTCAGGAAGCACTCCTTTAGGTTAAGGTGTTCAATCTCTCCCCTCCACACATACACACACACACATCACAATCACACGCACACCTTACACACACCGAGTCAGTCCAATCCCACCTCACAGGAATGTTCTTCTCTCAGCAGGTGACATTTCAGATACCGGTTTACACAGCGCGAGTAGACGATTATTCCAGCAGTTTGCACATCTGGGGAATTCGTCATTCCAAGTGTGAGAAAAACAGATTCTACTAAGGAGCACGCCCAAATGCACACATACTCCTATTAGAACTTCCGTTTTCAGCCCAGTTGAAGACTGAAAGAAGGGAAACTGATTGTTTCTTTCAAAACTGCAATGTTTTAGTTAAACGCTGGCTTGTGCATAAAGTGCCTTTCACAGGTCTTGAAAGTCCTGGGTTTTCACACCATCTTCTCCCTTGTGAATTCACAGAAGCGAGAAAGACACATTTCCTGGGAAATCTTTGCAGTCTCTGAATCACAGCAGAATGAACGGCACTTGCTAAAGCCAGAGGCAGAAAGGAGATGAGTATTTATTGACCTGGAAGGAGGCTGCTGGCGGGAATGTCCTGGGGGTCAGTGGGGCGTGAGATGAGGTGGGGAGGTGGGCAGGGGCCGTCATACGGGGCCTCAGGTGGCGCCTTAAAGATGGTGAAAGCCACGGGAAGGCCTTCAAAGAGGCAGTGTCAGACTGAGACGTGGTGCCCTTTGACTTTTGGATTAGAAACAGAACTGGTTCCCCATTCACCATGAACTCCTGAGGAGCTAGAGGATTGGGTCACTGGAGGTTGCTGGCGTTGCTTGTTGGGAAACTTGCATTGAGGTTGGAGCTTGGTGGGACAGCCAGGACAAAATAAGACCTCAGTAACAGAGACTGGGTTAGTGGAAGACTTTATTTCTTTCCTGTACCTTTTTCCTTACGCACACAACCCCCATCTCTCTTTCCTGTTTGGGAAGTGTATGTGTAGATTATTTTATCATAGCATCAACTTTCTAGTCGCGTAGCCTTGAGAAACGCATGTAACCTAGAGTTAGTTTCCACATATGCAAAACAGGAACAATAATATCCATCTCAGAAGATGACTGTGGAATTAAAGCACGTAACCACCACCGTCATACCCAATGTGCACAGACATGCACACCCCCTCCCCCCATATGTCAGGGTCACCTGCTTCCACCTGACCCTTCAGTGTGGTCCACAGAGCAGCAGCATTGGCATCACCTGGGGGCTTGCTAGAAATACAGATTCACAGGCCCCACCTCTGACCTGGATCAGAATCTGCTTTAACAAGCACCCCAGGGTCCACGCGGCATCTGGGAAAAATGCAAGGGGTCTCCTTCTGCTCCTCAGTTGGTCCTCACTGCAGCTGCTTCTCCAGTGCTCCTACACGCGGCTCTTGTCCCCACGTGGGCACCTGCTTGCTTTGTCCCTGGTCAGCCCCACCTCGCTCCGAGGGAGCACGGAGATCTCAGTGGCTAGGGCCGTGCAGGCCTAGGAGGAGCTGGCTCGGAAGTGCGCGTTCTCCAATGACCCGCTTGCACCACCGGCCCAAGGCAGGTGTGTGTGTATGTGTATTCGACTTTCCCAGTGGTGTGCAGACAACCAGAACAAATTGCAACTTGAAGTGGGCTGTGTGTGTGTGTGGGGGGGGGAAGGGATAAAACTGTTCATTAAACATAAAAAGGAAAACAACTCCTTCACGGAGGTGGGGGTGGGGACTTAGGGCCACGTGTGCTGTTTCGTGGTCTTGAAGTCTGCGTTTGTCCTCCTCTTCGGAGAAATGACTTGTTCCTCAGTCTTCAATGTGCGCCTAGCCCCCCTCCCACCCAATACACCTTTAGAAGACCCATCTGCTCCCTAAAAGAGCTGGTCTTGCTCTAGGGCAGGGTTTCTCAGTCTTAGCACTATCAACATTTTGAGCTGGATAATTCTTTTTTTTTTCATTTAAAAAATTTGTTGAAGCACATCATTCATACATGAACATATATAGACAATAAGTGTATAGTAAAAGTTGTGAACTTACAAAACAAGCATGTGTTTCATCATACAGGGCTCCCATAAGTCACCCCACCACCACCACCTTGCATTGTTGTGAAACATTTGCCACAAACTATGAAAGGGCATTGTCAAACTATTACTACTAACTATAGGCCGTATCTTTCATTTGGTGTATTTTTCCCCAGCCCACCTGATTATTAACACCCGTATTAGCATTATATATTTGTTAAAGTTCATGAGAGAATGTTCTCATATTTGTCCTGTTAACCACAGTCCATCTTCCATCACAGGATTCCCTGTGTTATGCAGTCCCATGCTTTGTAAAATCCATTCAAAGTGTACACTCAGTGGTTCTCATTTTCATCACAGAGTTGGGCTGTCATCTCCTCAGTCAATCTTAGAATGTTTTCAGTATTCGAAAAGGAAAAATCCCACTCCCCCTGTATTAGTCAGCCAAAGGGGCACTAATGCAAAATACCAGAGGTTGGCTGGTCTTTATAAAGGGTATTTATTTGGGGTAGAAGTCCACAGTTACCAGGCCATAAAGCATAAGTTTCTTCCCTCACCAAAGTCCATTGCCACATGTTGGAGCAAGACAGCTGCCGACGTTTGCCAGGGTTCAGGCTTCTTGGGTTCCTCTCTTCCCGGGGCTGCGTTTCTCTCTGGGCTCAGCGCCTCTGTTTCCTCCACAAGGTCAGCTGTAGACTATGAGGCTCTCTAGGCTTTGCCTCTCTCCACAAGGCCAGCTGTGAACTCTCCGGCGAATGGCTCGTCTCAATCCCGGGGCCTTCTCTTCTTCCTCACCAGAATTCCAACATCAAAACTGCTTCCTCTGTCCTTTGCCTTGCCTTTTATATTTGATTCCCCACTCACCAAGGGGTAGGGCTCAACGCCTACTGACGTGGCCCAGTCAACGCCCCAATTATAACTTAATCATGCCCAGATGAACATATCAGTTTACAAGCATAATCTAATATAGATTTTTGGAATTCATAATTATGTCAAACTTCCAAATGGCTACACCCCCTTATGCCCCCTATTTTTGTCCCTTAGAATTGATATATCTTCTTTGCTATTGCTGCAAAAAATTACAATATTACTGTTAACTATTGCCCATAAGTTACATCAGTTGTAACTTTCCCATGTATCACCATATTCTTAACACTTTGTAAATGAACATTCTTATACTAGTAATGACAATTTTTATCCACCACTGAAATCACTATGTTATATGGTCTCTAGATTATTCTCTAGCTTCCTTTCAATTGACATTTACATCCACAGACCACCCCTTTCTGGGCTGGATAATTCTTCGTCGTACTTTACTGTGAGGGGCAGTTCTGTGCACTGTAGGATGTTGAGCAGCTCCGCTGGCCTCCACCCATTGGGTGCCAAAAGCACCTCCCCTTGTTGTGAAAACTAAAAATGTCCCCAGACACTGGCAAATGTCTTCCATGAATGGGGTGCTCTAGATCCTGCCTTCTATCCCCCTGGAGCTCCCCTGGGAAAAAAACAAGCCACTGCTGTAGAATTCCTGTTGGCTGAGACACTTGGTCTACCTTGATATCTTGATGGAATTTGCACCCCATGTCAGCTTCTCTTAAAAAATCTCTCCATGATGGTTAATTTTAGGTAAATATTTTTTTTGAGATACCGGGACCGGGGATGGAACCCAGGACCTCATATGTGGGAGGCCGGCGTGTGTGTGTGTGTGTGTGTGTGTACATATACCCTACTGGATCTTCTTCTCTGGAGAACCCTGACTGATACATAATCTGACAGCCGAAGTGAAGCAAGAACCCCTTATTTTTTCTGTCTTCTGGCTCTCCATGGATAACTCTTGTGCAGAACGCACGTGCACACACACACACACCAAGAAAAAAGGATGGTTCTCAGAGGTGGAGCAGTCTCAATCCACATTAAGGAAATGAAATCTTTTCCTAAAGGCCAACTATCTGTTATGATTTCCCCAGCTCGTGCTGGAGAACGTGTTTTGCATGATCTTGCAGAACGGTTCATTTCCTTGCTATTCTCTTCTTTCTTTCTGGACTGTGTCCAGTGCCTACTATCAATGAGACACAGAGGCCACACAAAGTGGCCACCCAAAGAACAGAGCCTTCTCCTCAGGTACCCTGGTATTAAGCTTACACTTTGAAAAGTACACATTTTCTTTCCCTGAGTCCAAATCAAATTTTAGACAGCATTTCCCTTGTCATTTGTCTCTGTGTGCCAGGGGCTTTTAATCAGGAGAATTCCCTGAGAAAATTCTTAGGGTCTGTGACCTTAGACAGAAAAAATTTTACATTTATCTCCATTAATGCCAAACTGAAATTTAGTGTTTTCTTTTATTATAAATGTAGGCAACAAACCACGGTATTAGTTGCTGTATTTGGGACTTTGCCACTGATAGAAATCATGGTTATTTTCATATCACATTTCAGGTGTTACAGATATTTCAAAATATCGTTTAGGCTCATCAGTGCTCTGAAATCACAGTTGTGATTAAGCCCACTGTGAAAACATGATATTTAATGTGTTAATAAAGGAGCACATATATTGTTACATCACAATTTTAAAAATATTTTGAGAACTATATTTCATGTTAAT
>JAQZBX010057743.1:0-17892 GCA_029593785.1 Cabassous unicinctus
TGTTGCTATGAACATCGGTGTGCAGATGTCTGTTCGTGTCACTGCTCTCAGTTCTTCTGGGTATATACCCAGTAGTGGTATTGCAGGGTCACGTGGCAAGTCTATATTCAACTTCTTTAGGAACTGCCAAACAGTCCTCCATAGTGGTTGTACCATTTTGCATTCCCACCAACAGTGAAGAAGTGTTCCTATCTCTCCAGGTAACTGCCTTTTATATTTCTGTATAGTAGGCAGTTGGAATTTTGAACGGTATTGCTATGAATCTATAAATCAGTTTGGGTAGGATGGATATCTTCACAATATTCAGTCTTCCAATCCATGAGCACAGAATGCCTTTCATTTGTTTAGGTCTTCTTTTATATCTTTTAGCACTGTTTTGTAGTTTTCTGCATATAGGTCCTGTACTTCTTTGGTTAAATGGAGTCCTAGTATTTGAGTATTTTTCTTGATATTGTAAATGGAATTTTTTTCCTGATTTCCTCTTCAGATTGTTCAATACTAGTGTAGAGAAACATTACTGATTTTTGCATGTTGATCTTGTATCCTGCCACATTGCTAAACTCATTAATTAGCCCAAGTAGTTTTGTCACAGACATTTCCAATTTTCAGGAATACAAGACCATGTCATCCACAAATAATGAGAGTTTTGCTTCCTCTTTTCCTATTTGGATCTTTTTCTTGTTGTTGTCTAATTTCTCTACCCAGAACTTGTAGCATAATATTGAATAACTGTTGATGGTGGGCATCCTTGTCTTGTTCCCAATTTTAAAGGGAAAGCTTTCAATCTTTGCCCATTGAATACAATGTAGGCTGTGGGTTTTTCATATATGCCCTTTATCATATTGAAGGATTCTCCTTCTATTCCTATTTTTTGAAGTGTTTTTTATCAAGAAAGGATGCTGGATTTTGTTGAATGCCTCTTCTGCATCAATCGAGATGATCTTGTGGTTTTTTTCCTTCAATTTGTTAATGTGGTTTATTACATTATTTGATTTTCTTATGTTGAACCACTCCTGCATACTAGGAATAAATCCCACTTGGTCATGGTGTATAATTCTTTTGATATGCTGTTGGATTCTATTTGCAAGTATTTTTTTGAGAATTTTTGCATCTATATTGATTAGAGATTAGTCTGTAATTTTTTTTTCTTGTACTATCTTTATCTGGCTTTGGTATTATGGTGATATTAGCCTCATAAAATGTGTTGGGTAATTTTCCCTCCTCTTCACTTTTTTGGAAGAATTTAAACAGGATGTATTAATTCTTCTTGAAATGCTTGGTAGAATTCACCTGTGAAGCCATCTGGTCGTGAACTTTTCTTTACTGGGAGATTTTTGATGACGTATTCAATCTCTTTAAATGTGATTGGTTTGCTAAGTTCTTGTATTTCCTGTAATGTCAGTGAGGGCTGTTTGTGCAATTCCAAGAATTTGTCCATTTCATCTAAGTTGTCTAATTTGTTGGCATACAGTTTCTCACAATATCCTTTTATAATCCTTTTTATTCCTGTGGGGTCAGCTGTAACTTCCCATCTTTCATTTCTGATTTATTTGCTTCCTCTGTTTTTCTTTTTCAGTCTAGTTAAGGGTTTGCCAATTTTATTGATTTTCACAAACAACCAGCTTTTGGTTTTGTTGGTTTTCTCTATTGCTTTTTTGTTTTTGTTGATCTCAATTTCATTTATTTCTGCTCTAATTGTTATTTCTTTCCTTCTGTTTGCTTTGGGATTGGTTTGCTTTTGTTATTCTATTTCTCCAGTTGTTCAGTTAGATCTTTGATTTTAGCTCTTTCTTCTTTTTTAACATAGGAGTTTAGGGCTATAAATTTCCCTCTCAGAACTGCGTTCACTGTATCTCATAAGTTTTGATAAGTTGTGTTCTTGTTTTCATTCATCTCAATATATTTACTAAATTCACTTGTAATTTCTTCTTTGACCCACAGATTATATAGGAGTGTGTTGTTCAGCCTTCACACATTTGTGAATTTACCTCTTTCCTGTCTATTATTGATTTCCAGTTTCACTCCATTATTATCTGAGAAGGGGTTTTGCATCATTTCAGTCTTTTTATATTTATTGAGATCTACATTGTTATCTAATGTGTGGTCTATCCTGGAGAAAGATCATGGGCACTTGAGAAGAATGTATAACCCGCTGAGTTTAGGTGCAACGTTCTGTATATGTGTTAAGTCTAGCTTGTTTATCATATTGTTCAAGTTATTTGTTTCCTTGTTGATCTTCTGTCTAGTTGTTCTATCTAACGATGAGTGGTGTGTTGAAGTCTACTTCTCCCTTCAGTTTTTCCAGAGTTTGCCTCGTGTATTTTGGGGCACTCTAGGTAGGTGCATAGATATTTATGACTTATTTCTTCCTGGTGGATTATCCCTTTTATTAATATATAATGGCCTTCTGTATCTCTTATACCGTTTTTGCACTTAAAGTCTGTTTTGTCCGACATTAGTATAGCTACCCCTGCTCTTTTTTGGTTACTGTTTCTGTGGAGTATCTTTTTCCAACCTTTTACTTTCACCCAGTTGTATCCCTGGGTCTAAGGTGAGTCTCTTGTAAACACCATATGAATGGCTATGGTTTTTATATATTCTATCAGCCTGTATCTTTTGATTGGGGAGTTTAATCTATTCACATTCATTGATATTACTGTAAATGCATTATTTACTTCCACCATTTTATTCCTTTTTTTTATATGTCATATCTTATTTTTATGCGCCTTTTTTACTCTTTTGGTTATCCTTTCTGCTATTCTTGTCTTCTATACTGCCCTCCAAGACTCTCTCTCATGTCTTCCCCCCCACCCCCCAAGATGACTCCGTCATCTGTTTGCTCATTGTTTTTGTTTGTTGTGTTGGTCGTTGTCTGTTTGTTTCTTCTTTAGGAGGCACCGGGAACTGATCCCAGGACCTCCCATGTGGGAGGTGGGCGCCCAACTGCTTGAGACACTCTGCTCCCTGCTTGTTTGTTTTTGCTTGTTCTCTGCTCGTTGTTTGCTCGCTGTCTTGTTTATTTTTGCTCATTGTCTGCTCATTGTTTTTGCTCGTTTTTTGTTTGTCTTCTTTAGGAGGCACCGGGAACTGAACCCAGGACCTCCTTTGTGGGAGGTGTGTGCGTAACTGCCTGAGCCACATCTGCTCCCCTCTTATGGCATTTTCTTTCAGGCTGTAAGGCTCCTTTTAATATTTCCTGCAAAGGTAGATTCATTTTTATGAACTCTCTTCATTTCTGTTTGTTTGTGAATGTTTTAAACTCACCTTCATATCTGAAGGACATTTTTGCCAGATAAAGAATTCTCAGCTGGCAATTTTTCTCTCATTATTCTAACTGTACATACCACTGTCTGCTTGCCTCCATGGTTTCAGATAAAAAATCCGCACTAACTTTTACTGTACATCCCTTGTGTATCATGGTTTGCATCTCTTTTTTAAAATTTTTTTAACTTTTTTTTTTTTTTAAAAGATACTTAGATTACATAAATGTTACACAAAAAATATAGTGATTCCCATATGCCCCACTCCCCACACCTCCCACACTCTCCCACATAAACAACATCCTTCATTAGTGTGGCACATTCATGGCAATTGGTAAATGCATCCTGGGGCATTGCCACTGAGCATGGACCACAGTTCACATTGTAGTCTACACTCCCACACAGTTCTGCATGTTATGGGATGATAGGTTTGCATCTCCTTTGCTGCTCTCAGAATTTTTTCTTTATCTTTGATGTTTGACATATGAGTAGTACAGTATGTGTCTTGATATAGGACTATTCAGATTTATTCTTATTGGGATACGCTGCATTTCTTGGACAGTCATGTTCATTTCTTTCATCAGAGTTGAGAAATTAATACCCATTATTTCCTCAAATCCTCTTTCTGCCCCTTTTCCCTTCTCTTCTTCTGGAACTCCCATGACATGTATTCTGTTGCGTTTTGTGTTATCATTCAACTCCCTGAGCCCCTGCTCAATTTTTTCCATTCTTTTCTACCTTCAATATCAGCTGTTCTGCCTTCTTTATCACTTATTCTTTCTTCTATCATTTCAAGTCTGCTGTTGTATGCCTCTAATGTGTTTTTTTATCTCACCTATCATTCCTTTCATTTCCATGAGCTCCATAACTTTTTGCTTTTTAAAGATTTATTTATATATTTCTCTACCCCCCCACACCCGCCCCCTGCCGTTGTCTGTTCTCTGTGTCCATTTGCAGTGTGTTCTTCTGTGTCTGCTTGTCTTCTCTTTAGATGGCACTGGGAACTGATCCTGAGACCTTCCGGAGTGGAACAGAGGTGCTCAATCTCTTGCGCCACCTCAGCTCCCTGGTCTGCGGCATCTCTTATTGTCTCTCCTCTGTGTCTCATTTTGTTGTGTCATCTTGCTGCGTCAGCTCTCCGTGCGGGCCAGCAATCCTGCACGGGCCAGCACTCCCACGCAGGCCAGCACTCCTGCATGTGCCAGCAGTCCTGCATGCGTCAACACTCCTGTGCAGGCCAGCACTCTGCCCAGGCCAGCTTGCCATGCGGGCCAGCTTGCATTCACCAGGAGACCCTGGGAATCGAACCCTGGGCCTCCTATATGGTAGATGAGAGCCCAATTAGTTGAGGCACATCCGCTTCCCGAGCTCCGTAACTTTTCTATTCATGTTTGCAAATTCTTCTTTGTGCTCCCTCAGTGTCTTCTTGATGTCCTGTATCTCTTTAGCCATATTGTCTTTCAACTCATTAATTTGCTTTTGGAAATTTGCGTGCATCTCAGTGATGGTCTTCTGGGGCTTTGATATATTCCTTTTCCTGGGCCATTTCTTCCATTTTCTTAGTAGGATTTGTAATTTTTTGCTCATGTCTAGGCATTTGATTAGGATGGTGAGTTTACTCAGATGCTCAATTTCTCTCTCTTTTGTAGGGTTTTAGTGGCAGGAGGCTTTGTGTTACTACCATTCTTTGCTTCTTGGTTCAATCTGTTCTGGGTCTTTAGGATTGTCCCTGTTAGTTTCTCAAATCTTTAGGATTGTCCCTGTTAGTTTCCCTGGACCCATTAATGGGTTGCAGACCTGCTTCCTAGGGCCTTGGAGAGTGAGGTTATAAAGGCCAGAAAAAGCCTCTCTTGCTTATTTTACTTTTTATTTCCTCACATGCAATTCTTTGGTCTTCCAGGAGATGGTGCTCTTCTGCAGCCCTCTCAGTTCAATACATGGATGGAGTGTGTTTGCTGCAACATGGACCAGATCAATGTGACAGAGGTTTCTGCCTGGAGGCTAAGAGCCTCGTAATTCAAACTTTCTCAGAGGCTGTTCTCCAACCACTACTGGTAGCCCTCTCCCTTTTCCTGGGTAAGAAATAATTCCACTCCCCTTTGTGTCCTCAACAACCAGTCCCTGTCAGTAGGAAAGTTGATTGAGAGGGTTGGATCTCTTTAGTCCTGTGCCTGCTCCCAAGGCAAACAATGGTGTGGCTCCACTGGGCCTAGAAGTGCTTGTGGGACACAGCAGACCAAAGTTTTGGCTAAAAGCTGAATCAGGCTTAGGCTGCATTCCTCTTTCTGTCTCATTTTCTGGGGAGGCCAAAGAATTCAAAGCTCTCTACTCATAGGGTGGGGGTTAGGGCACTGGTGGCTGCAGCTTCTATTCACAGTCTTTCCATCAAGATTGCTTTTCCTGTGGCCCTCTCTCTTCTGGATGGTGTCCAGCCTTCCCCTAGTGTCCTAAACCCTAGAATATTTTTTCCAGGCCGTTTCTGCCTGTCTTCCAGCTATTTTTCTGGGAAAAAAAGTAAGTCCTGTGTCTCTAATCTGCCATCTTCTCAAATCACTCTATTTCTGAATTCTCAATTTGATTCCATGGGTCTATATGTCAGTCCTTGCAGTAGAGCCATGTTGTTTTGATTGCTGTGACTTTAATTAGTTTTTAAATCAGGAGGCATGAGTTCTCCAACCTTTCCCCTCCGAGATGTTTTTGGCTGTTGGTACTCTTTACCCTTCCATATGAATGTGATGATTGGCTTTTCCTTTTCTGTGAAAGCTGTTGGAATTTTGATTGGGATTGCACTGAATCTGTAAATCACTTTGGGTAGAATTGACTTCTTAGCAATATTTAGTCTTCCAATCTATGAACACGGAATGTTCTTCCATTTATTTATGTTGTCTTTATTTTCTCTCAGCAATGTTTTGTACTTTTCCATGTATAAGTCCTTTACATCCTTGGTTAATTTATTTCTAGATACTTGATTCTTTTAATTGCTATTGTAAATGGAACTTTTTTTTTTAATTTCCTCTTTGGATTGTTCATTATTAGTGTACAGAAAAAATACTGATTTTTGCATGTTGCTCTTGTACCCCACCACTTTGCTGAATTCGTTCATTACCTTTAAGAGCTTTGTTGTGGATTTTTCTGGATTTTCTGTATATAGGATCATGTTATCTGCAAACAGGGAAAGTTTTACTTCTTCCTTTCTTTCCACTTTGGATGCCTTTTATTTATTTTTCTTGCCTAGTTGCTCTGGCTAAAACTTCCAGTCCAGTGTTGAATAATGGTGACAGTGGGCATCCTTGCATTGTTCCTGATCTTAGGAGCAAAGTTTTCAGTCTTTCACCACTGAGTCTGATGCTAGCTGTGGGTTTTACATATATACTCTTGATCGAAGGATGTCTCCTAGTTTTCTGAGTGTTTTTATCAAGAAGGGTTGCTGGGTTTTTTCAAATGCATTTTCTGCCTTTTAGATGATCATGTGGATTTTATTTCCTTCATTCTATTAATGTGGTTATTCCATTAATTGATTTTATGTTGAATCATCCTTGCAATCCTGGGATAAATCCCACTTGATCATAGTGTATAATTCTTTTAATGTGTTGTTGGATTCAGTGTGTTATTATTTTGTTGATGATTTTTGCATCTATATTCATGAGGGAAATTGGTCTGTACTTCTTTCTTCCTGTGGTTTCTTTATCTGGCTTTAGTGTGAGGGTGATATTGGCCTCATAGAATGAGTTAGGATGTGTTCCCTTGTCCTCAATTTTTTTTGGAAGAGTCTGAGCAGGATTCATGTTAATTCTTCTTAGCATGTTTGGACCAGTAAAGCCATCTGGTTCTGGGCTTTTCCTTGTTGGGAGATTTTTTAAATTACTGATTCCATTTCTTTACAAATTATTGGGCCTTTGTGGTATTCTATTTTTTCTTGAGTCAGTATAGGCAGTTTGTCCATTTCTTTTAGGTATATAATTTGTTGGTCTACAATTGTTCACACTGTCCTCTTATAGTCTTTTTTATTTCCTTGGGTTCAGTAGTGTACCTACCTCTTTTCATTACTGACTTTCATTGTTAGTATCTTCTTTCTTTTTTTCTTTGTCTGTCTAGCTAAAAGTCTGTCAATTTTATTGATTATTTTAAAGAACCAACTTTTGGTTTTGTTGATTCTCTTTTATTTTTTGTCTTCTATTTCATTTATCTCTGCTCTATTCTTTATTTCCTTCCTTCTACTCACTTTGGGTTTAGTTTGCTCTTCATTTTCTAGTTCTTCCAGTTTTGAGGTTAAGCTTCTGATTTGAAGTCTTTCTTCTTTTTTTAATGTAAGCATTTAGAGCTACAAATTTCCATCTGAGCATTGCCTTCATGGCATCCCATAAGTTTTGGTATGTTGTGTGTCCATTTTCATTTGTCTCAAGATATTTCCTGATTTTCCTTGTGATTTCTTCTTTAGCCCATTGATTGTTTAAGATTACTCCCATAAATTGGTGGATTTTCCAGTTCTCCCTGTTATTTATGTCGAATTTCAGTCCATTGTAGTTGGAGAAGATGCTTTGTATAGTTTCAATCTTTTTAAATTTAATGAGACTTGTTTTGTAACCTAACACATAGACTATCCTGGAGAATGAACCATGTGCACTTGAGAATGATGTGTAATCTGCTGTTTTGGGGTGCTGTGTTATGTATATGTCTGTTATATCTAGTTCATTTATAATATTGTTCAAGTCTTCTGTTTCCTTATTGATCTTCTGTCTAGTTCTATCCACTGATGAAAGTGGTATAATGAAGTCTCCAGCTATTATTGTAGAGATATGTATATCTCCCCTCAGGCATTTTAGCTAACTGTGATTAGGTGCATATATGTTTATGGTTGTTATATCTTCTCGGTAGAGTGACACTTTTACTAATGATAGCGTCCTTCTTTGTCTCTTATAACAGGTTTGACCTTAAAGTCTATTTTATCGAATATTTGTATAGCTACCCCAGCTCTCTTTCGGTTAATGTATGCATGGAACATTTTTTCCCCATCCTTTCAACCCATCTGTGTCTTTGAGTTTAAGGTAAGTCTCTTGTAAACAAAATATAATTAGATGATGCCTTTTTATCCATTCTGCCTACCTGTGTCTTTTTACTGGAGAGTTTAATCTGTTTACATTCAGTGTAATAAGACAGTAAGACAGGACTTACTTAAACTATTTTATCCTTTGTTTCTTATATGTCCTCTATCTTTTTTGTCTCTCTTTTCCTTTATTGCAGCCTTCTCTCGTGTATAGTTGATTTTTTGTGATGTAACTGATTGATGCCTTTCTCATTTCCATATATATTTTAAATACTTTCTTTGTGGTTAACCTTAAGGTTTGATTTAAACAATCTAAGCCTATAACCTACTATTTCAAAATAGAACCAAAATGATACCTACCTAAATTCATTAGCATACACAGCCTCTGCTCTGATACCACTCCATTTCTCCTGTTTGTATACTGTTTTTGCTATACATTACCTCTTTATATTTTGTGTGTCCATAACATAGAAATGTGATTGTTTCTTATTCAATTATATTCTAAATTTTATAGGAAATAAAGAATAGAGTTACATACCAAGGATATACCACACTGTTGGGTTTTGCATTTACCCATGTAGTTACTTTTACTGGAGATCTTCATTTTCATACTGTTCCAAGATATCTCCTGTCCTTTCCATTCAACCTGAAGAACTCCCTTAAGCATTTTTTGGTAGGGCAGGTCTCTTAGTGACAAATTCTCTCAGTTTTTTATCTGTGAATGTTCTAAACTCTCCCTCATTTCTGAAGTACATTTTTGCCAGATATAGAATTCATGACTGGCAGTTTTCAGTCAAGTACCTTAAATATGTCATACCACTACCTTCTTGCCTCCAGACTTCCTAATAAGAAATTGGTACTTAGTCTTATTGAGGATCCCTTCAATGTGATTAATTCCTTTTCTCTTGCTCCTTTCAGAATTCTCTCTTTATCTCTGGCATTTAACATTTTTGATTAGTATATATCTTGGAGTAGGTTATTAGAGTTTATTCTGTTTGGAGTTTGTTGTACTTCTTGGACATACATATTCATGCCTTCAGTCAGATTTGGGAAGTTTAATGCCATTATTTCCTCATGAATTCTTTCTGACTCTTTTTCCTTTTTCTCTCCTTCTGGGACTCCTGTAATGTATATGCTGGTATACTTCATGTTGTCCCACAGGGTCCTTTGGCTCTGCTCACTTTTTTCAATCTTTTCTCTATCTGCTCTTCAGACTGATTTCAATTGTCTTGTCTTCTAGTTCACTTTTTTTTTCCTGTTCCAATCTGCTGTTGAACATGTCCAGTGTCTTTTTTTTTAGTTTTGTGTCCAGTATGTTTTTAGTATTCATTTTTTGTTTTTCATTGCCATAAGTTCTGTTTCACTTTAAACTTTCTCATTCTTCTTTTTGTTCACTCATCTTCTTTTTACCCTTTAGTTCAATATCCATATTTTCCTTTAGTTCACTGAACTGATTTAGATTTGACTGAACATCTTTGATTAGTTGTCCCAATGCCTGTGCTATCCTCTGCTGTTTTAATATATTCCCTTAAGTGAACCATTTCTTCCTCTTTCTTTGTATGATTTGTGATTTTCTGTTTATGTGTGGGCATTTGATTATTTTGATGTGCCAACTCTGGAAATCAGTTTCTCCCTCTTGCCTAGATTTTAGTGTAGATTGGCTGTGTGTTCACACTCTTTTTCAGTGCTTGGTCCAATTTATACTGAACATTTAGAGCAGCCTGTGGTTAACAATTTGGTTTTTCTCAGATCTTTCTGCGCCCTGGGCAACTCTTGTCCCCCCTCACTTCAGCATCTGTAAAGTTGTTCTCAAGTCTTGATAGTCCTCCAGACTTCCAAGAGAGTTGAATTTGCCCTCTTATTTAGCTGTCTCTGAGGGGAAACAGGTTCATGGAGATGCCTTATGCTGCCATCTTGATGACCTCGCTCCTTGGTATGAGTATTTTTATGGTTTGATTCATATGATTGAATTATTTCCCAAAATCATTTACAAATTTATATCAATGGCAATACACGAGTATATAATTTTTGCCAGTAAGATCCATTATTAATAAAAACAAATACATGTGCACATATAAAATAGAAAGTGAAAAACAGCTCCATATTACTGTTGTAATTTACATTTTCTTGGTTAATAGTGAGATAGAACATTTTTCCACATTTATTTATTATTATTCTTGGGTGAATTTTCTGTTCGTGCCTCTTCCTATTAATCTACTAGGTCTCTCTCTCTTTTTATCAGTTTGCACGGATCCTTATATAAAAGGTACTGATTGACCCATTATCTGTTGTCTATAATTTGCTAATAGCACTCTTGATGGAAGAGACATGTCCATTTTCTTAACATGAACTGAATTTTCTGGAATGCTGCTAAAATATCTCACATAGAAACACATATATCCCTATCTAAACAATCTCAATTTATTTTGTTTCTTCCTGCTACAATAGGCTCCACAAAAACAGAGATGTATCTCAAAGGCTGAGCTGTGCCTACACAGAGAAGGCACTCACTAAATACTTACTAAATGAATACCTAGAATCATAAGGCTTAATACTGTTACCATTATCAGATCCTATAAATAATTAAGAGGAGTTTCAAAAGGATAGCCTGAGTGGATTACTTCCTTGAAATGCCTGGGTTTCTCCACTTGTGAAAGAAGAGCTAATAACTGGTTTTGTACTTTTTTGAAGTGACCCAGTAGATAGTTGGCTGGCAAAAAGACCCCATATCCAGCATAAAGCACTATCTGAAGTTGATCTTTTAATGTTTTAAGGATTCACTTACTGTCCTCTTCTGTTGAGTGGGTTCCTTCAGAAATGTAGATTTCCAACTAGGAAGAAAAAAACATCAAAAGCAAATCATGAAAGGATTCTAAAATGGCAGAGTGAGGCGGAATGTACAGTGGACTCAAAAGTCTAGGGATGTGAACCAAATCTTGTTTCTAACATCAAAGACTTAGGAACAAATCCCTCACATTCTTCTCTAAAACAAGGACTGAAATGCATGGGATTTATTTTAGTTCCCCGAGGAAGGCCTATAAGGGACACCTGCTCCCCATGCCATTAATTTTTATATACACACAAATATAATTTTACACAACTGAGATCTCATACATGTTGTTTTACAGACAGGTATCCCTCCTCCCCCACTCTATTTCTTCCTCCCAAATCAGTATTGAAAATTCCTTTCTGTTTCAACCCAGGAAGAACTCAAAAATGATGGAGACATGTAAAAAATACCCAAGAGATCACTTGAAAGGGCTGCCTATGGCCCAAACTTGGAACAATGTGAGCATAAAAATGAATAATAAATTTGTATATAACTCACTGAATGAAATAAGAATTCATGAGTCTATACTGGTAATAAATAATAAAATAAATGGGAGAGAAAGGGAAGCTGTTCGTCCCAGTGGTATGCCTACTAACAAATGTAGAAGGAATAATGAGGGACGGATGTGGCTCAAATGGTTGGGCGTCTGTCTGCCATATGGAGGGACCTGGGTTCGATCCCTGGGACCTCCCAGTAAAATAAAAAAAATACAGAAGGTGCGTGTGCTGCCAGGCTCTGTGTGTGGGCGTGCCGCCAGGCCCTGCTGAGCCATGCAGCAAGATGACAACGTGACAGGAGAGAGACACAGGGGAGAACCAAGATGAGACACGCCAAAAAACAGGAACTGAGGTGGCGCAGGTGGCAGAATGCCTCTCTCCCACATCGGAGGTCCCCAGGATCGAATCCCGGTGAAGACTGGAGGCGAAGGATGAGAAGAGAGGGCAGGAAACAGACACAGAGAATTGCCCAGTGAATGGACACAAAACAGCAAACGGGTGGGTGGTGGGAGGGGGGTATAAAATGGATAAAGTAAATAAATAAATAACTCTTTAAAACAAAAAAAGAAGTAACAGTGAAATTAGGGAAGCATCATTTACAACCAACATAATAACTGATTCATTAACTGATGCTAAAACTAATGGGTAAAAGTGTGATAAGTACAGAACATTTTCATAATCTCAAAGTTTCTCTCCATACTTTGTTTATTAAATATACAGAAAACAATGGCAAATTTTCAGTGGAAAGTCCTGGTGGATACATTAATCAAAAGATTAATGTCACCAATATTGGGACAAACTGACATTACAACCGTCCTGATGTGATACACTGAGATCACATCATTTATTCAGTATTCTTGTCAAAAATGTATAACTGAAATATAACCTGGAAACATCAGAAAACCCAATTTGAGGAAAAATCTACAAAATATATGCCTACACCCTTTAAAAATATCCAGATCCTGAAAGAAAAAGGCCAAGGAACAATTCCTGATTAAAGGAGACTACAGAGACATGACAACAAATGCAGCATAAGATCCTAAGTAGGGGGAGAATCACTGTAAAGGATATGTTTGAACAATAGGAGAAATCTGAATATGCGTTGTGGATTAGATAATAGTATTATATCAATGTAAAATTTTCTGGTTTTGATAACTGTATTGTGGTTATGTAAGAGAATGCCCTTGCTTTTAGGAATACATGCCAAAGTATATAGGAGTAAAGGGGCATGGTGACTGCAAGCAAATGGTTCAGAAAATAGATCTAGAGAGAGAGAAAGAAAAATAAAGATTGCTGATCACTGCTTTTCAGCAGCTACTTCAGGTCTCCGGGGGCAGGCTTTGAGGGCAGCCATTGTTCCAATCCCCCTCAAGGAAAGGCAATGGAGGAGATTTAAAGACAGTAAACTTCAGAACTATGGAAAACAGTTAAAGGGCTACATTAACTGGGCAAGGGCTAAATCAAGAAAACAGCTTCAAAAGCCACAGAAGAAGCTCATGGCACCTTTGCTGCCAATTCCCTCCACAATGTGAGGTAGAGCCAGCTTGTGCTCACATTGTGGGTTCCTGCCCTTGTTCCAGAAGGAGCAGCGTGGTCCCTGTGTGCATACTGGGGGGCATGTATCACAGTGCCAGTTTACAGGATGGAAGTCAGAGGGACTAAGCCAAGGAACTTGTTTTAGGCTTGCATTCCAAGAGTTTGTCCTCAGAGCACAAAATTGGCTTATAAACAGCTGGGACAGTGTGAGAAACAATTAAGTCAAAGAGACCCAGGGGACAGACATGAGAAAGAGGGAGCATCATATGACAATGGAGACCTCCAGAACTGGAAGCAGATGTGGCTCAATTGGTTAGGTTCCCATTTACCATATGGGAGGCCCCTGGTTCGATTCCTGGGGCCTCCTGGGGAGCTGGCCCATGCAGTGCGGCGAGGTGGTGCAGCAAGGTGATACCACAAAGGGAGACAAGCAGACACAGAAAAATACACAGCAAATAGACACAGCGAGCACAAGCAGCAAGGGGGGGATAAATAGACAAGAAAATAAATCCTAAAAAAAAAGAGAGAGAGACCCAGGATTTAGAACCACCTGCATTAAGTCACAGAAGAGAGAACCCAGAAGGGGGTGAAAGTGATTTCAAAGGGAGTAGAAGAGTGTTTCACTACAACTCCTATAACTGTAACTGGGAAATTGCTAAGGTCATTAGCAAGCAAAACCTCAGGAAAAGAATCAGTCTCCATGACTCCACATGGAACTCAGGTAAGAAAAAGAAGACCTTGCATACTGCATTTGCCTGAGGCTGATCTTCTTGATAGGAGGGCTAAGCTCTGAAGACCACCAGCTAAAGCAGAGCCAATTTACAAAGACAGTAAAAAGTGCTTTTTGCATTGAATTGTTTGTTTTGACTAAAGCTCCTGACATTAAAGAAAATCACTGGCATATCACTAGCTAGATACAAACTTTAAGAACAGATAGCTTAGGGACTAAATACCATTAAAGGCAGTATTTGCTAGGCAGGTCAAGGAAGCTCATTTAGGGGAGCCATGGAAGAAGTTCCTGGTGTCCTTTCTGATATCCTCCCAAGGGCACTTTGGAGCTGGTCTGCACCCCCTTAGTGGGTCCCTGTCCCTGTTTCCGATGGAAAAGACTGATTTGGTGAAAGACCTCTAGGTGAAAGCAGCTTGAGACAATGAAAGAAATTATAGACATGGACAATCTGTGGCAAAGGCTTGCCTGCTTTAAACACCCTGGAGAGGGAGGTCTGTTTCCTAGGAAATGGTGGGGTGGGGAGGGTATTCAAACTCCTGTAAGCAAGGGAACTCCAAAACAACTAAGGAGCACCAGCCCAGTACAAGACACAGACCCTGAAAAGACAGGAAGGACCCTGTACACTGCATTTGCTTTGGGCAGACCTTCCTATCCAGAGGGCTGAAACGTAAGAAAATCAATGTTTTATCACCAGCTGTTTACAAAATCAAGAAACAGACATATCAGGTAATAAATCCCAGAGTTAACATTCTAAAATGTTAGCAGCAAAAGAATACAAGACAAACAAAGAAACAGGAAATGATGGCCTATTAAAAGAAAAAGGATAAAAATCCAGAAAACACCAACAAAGGAGACCAGAAAGCAGTCATATCAAAGACTTTAAAAACGTGATCTTAAAAATGCTCAGGCAAATGAAGAAAAATACAGAAAAAGAACTAAAGGATATCAGGAAAACAATGAATGAGCAATATGAGAATCTTAGTAAAAAGAAATAAATTTTATATAGGAATCAAACTGGATTACTGAAGTTGAAGACCACAATTCCCAGGATGGTTTCAAGAGCAAATTGGAGTTGGCAGAAGGAAGAATCAGCAAACTCAAAAACAAGACATTTGAAATGAGTCAGGCTGAGCAGCAGAAAGAAATAAGAATCATAAAAAGATGGTCATTACATACTGATAAAGGGACTGATTCAACAGGGAGATAAAACAATTATAAATATATATGCACCTAAGAGCAAAGCCCCAAAATATATGAAACAAATACCGACAGATTTGAAGGGAGAAATGGATGGTTCTACATTAACAGTAAAGGCTTTAACACACTTCTCTCAATAATGGATAGAACATCTGGTTAGAAGATCAATAAGGAAGTACAGGACTTGAATCATACACTAAATCAACTAGAATTAACAGGCATATATAGGAACTGCAACCAACAAAAACAGAATATACATTCTTCTTGAGTGCACATGGATCATTCTCTAGGAGAGACCATATGTTGGGTCACAAAACAAGTCTCAATAAATTAAAAATACTGAAATCATACAATGTATATTCTCCAACCATAAAAGAATGAAGCTAAAAATCAAAAACAGAGGGAGAAAGGGAAACGTCACAAATATGTGGAAATTAAACAACATACTCTTAAACAACCAATGGGTTAAAGAGGAAATCAGAAGCGAAATTAGAAAATATCTTGAGGTGAATAAAAAATGAAAATACAATAGACCAACATTTATGGGATGCAGCAAAGGGAGTGCTCAGATGGATTTATAATTCTAAATGCTTACACTAAAAAAGAAGATCTGAAATCAGAGACCTAACCTCAAAACTGGAGAATCTAGAAATGAAGAGCAATCTAAATCCAAAGAAAGCAGAAGGAAGGAAATAACAAAGAATACAACAGAGAAAAATGAAATAGAAAGCAAGAAACAAAAGAGAGAATTAACAAAACCAAAAGTTGGTTCATTAAAAAGATTTTAATGCGAATATTCTCGCTGTCCTGATTTTGTGATAATCAGGGTAGGCTAAACATTTGCTATATTAGAAACCATGCATATGTCCCCAGACCTAATTTTTCTTCCTAGGTCTGGCTTTTAGAATGCTGGTGATAAACTAAGCCTGATTTATTTTATGACCACCTTGTATGGGAAATGACTATAACTCTAGGTATCTTTGGTCAACCTTAAGAGATATAACAGGGGGACGGATGTGGTTCAAATGGTTGAGCGTCTGTCTCCCATATGGAGGGACCTGGGTTCGATCCCCAGGACCTCCCAGTAAAAATTTTAAAAAGAAAAATATAGAAGGCACCAGGCCCCGCGAGCAGGTGCACCATCAGGCCCCATGCGCGAGTGCATTGTCAGGCTCCGTGAGCCACACAGCAAGATGATGATGTAACAGGAGAGTGACACAAGGGAGAGCCAAGACGAGAGGCACCAAAAAACCCCGAACTAAGGTGGTGCAGGAAGTAGGACACCTTTCTCCCACATTGGAGGTTCTGAGGCTCGAATCCCAGTGAAGACAGGAGAAGGATGAGGAGAGGGCAGGAAACGGACACAGAGAGTTGCCCAGCGAATGGACACAAAAAGAGCAAAAACAGGGAAGGGGGGTAAAAATGGATAAAAGTAAATAAATAAATAAATCCTTAAAAAGAAAGTATAGGGGAGTAAGATATGGACTATAGTTAGTAGTAATACCTTGACGATGCTCTTTCATAATTTGTTAACAAATGTTTCACAACAATGACAATGCAAAGTATTTGTGGTGGGGTGATGTGTGGGAGACCTGTATGATGTTATGCATGTTTGTTTTGTAAGTTCATAATGTTTACTGAACAGGTATAGTTTATGTATGTTCACGTATGAATGATATACTTCAATTAATTGTTTAAAAAAATAAAGAAAACTATAAGCCAGTATCTTATTAATATAGATGCAAAAATCCTTAACAAAATACTAGCAAACTGAATCCAACAGCATATTAAAAGAATTATACGCAATGATCAAGTGGGGCTTATCATTGGTATATAAGGTTGACTCATCATAAGAAAATCAATTAATATTATATACCACATTAACAAAACAAAGGAAAAACCACGACCATCTCAATTGATGCAGAAAAAGCATTTGACAAAATACAGCACCCTTTCTTGATGAAAAAAAAAACAAAACAACACTTAAAACACTAGGAATAGAAGGAAACTTCCTCAACATGATAAAGAGCATTTATGAAAAGCCCACAGTTAACATTCTACTTAATAGTGAAAGACTGAAAGCTTTTCCTCTAAGTCAGGAACAAGACAAGGATGCCCACTGTCATCACAGTTATTCAGCATTTTACTGGAAGTCCTTGCCAGAGCAATTAGGCAAGAAAAAGAAATGAAAGGTATCCAAATTGGAACAGAAAAAGTAAAACTTTCCCTATTTCCAGATGACACAATCTTATATATACAAAATACTTAAAAATCCACAAAAAAGGTCTTAGGGCTAATAAATTCAGCAAAGCGGTAGGGTATAAGATCAACACTCAGAAATCAGTATGTTTCTATACACAAGCAATGAACAATTGGAAAAAGAAATCAAGAAAAAAATTCCATTCACAGTAGTAACTAAAATAATCAAGTATCATAAATAAATAAAAATAAAAATATTATTATTAAATAAAAGGGGGGAGAAATAAATAAAAATCTTTTAAAAAATTATGAAATAATCAAGTATCTAGGAATAAATCTAACCAAGGATGTAAAGGACTTGTACACAGAAAACTACAAACATTGCTAGAACAAATCAAAGAAGACCTAAATAAATCAAAGAACATTCTGAGTTCATGGATTCGGAAACTATATATTGTTAAGATATCAATCCTACCGAAAGCGATTTATATATTCAACATAATCCCAATCAAAATTTCAACAGCCGTCTTTGTGGAAATGGAAAAACCAATCATCAAATTTATATGGAAGGGTAAGGGCCACCAACAGTTAAAGCCATC
>JAQZBX010057744.1:0-17891 GCA_029593785.1 Cabassous unicinctus
CACACCATTTAGCCACCATCCCCATTCACCCCATTTCCCCAGCCCTAGGAGACCTCTAATCTAATTTCTGTCACTATCAATTTGCCTATTCTGGACATTTCATATAAATGAGATCATATGATATGCGGTCCTTTGTGACCGAGTCCTTTCACACAGCATAATGTTTTCATGTTCATGTATTTGTAGCATGTATCAGTACTTTGTATATTTATTGCTGAGAAATATTCCATTGTATGGATATACCACCTTTTATTTATCCATTCATCACTTGATGGACATTTGGGTTTTTCCCACTTTGAGCTAATGCTGCAATGAATATTCAAATGCAAGTTTTTGTGTGCACGTATGTTTTCAATTCTCTCGAGTATATACCTAGAAGTGGAATTGCTGGATCATAAAATAACTCTATGTTTAACCTTTTCACAAACTGCCAGACTACTTTATAAAATGGCTACACCAATTTACATTCCCACCAGCAGTGTATGAGGATTCCAATTTCTCCATATCCTTGCCACTTGTTATTAATTGTCTTTTTTATTATCACTGTGCTAGTGGATGTGAAGTGATATCTTTTGGTTTTAGTTTGTATTTCTCTGATGGCTAATGACACTGAGCATCTTTTCATGTGTTTAATTTCTTCTTTGGAGAAATGTCTATTCAAATTCTTTGCCCAATTTTTAATTAGGTTATTTGTCTTTTTTATGATTGCTTTCTGTGTTATTTCTTAAAATTGCATGTGAATCTACAATTAAGTCAATGCAAATTTCAATTTAGAAAAGTGAAAAGACACTGGGGTGGAAATGAAAAGAGGCAATATTTTATCAAAGAAGATATACAGATGGAAAGTAAACACATGAAAAGATGTTCAATATCATTACCCATTAGAGAAGTGCAGATTAAAACCATAATATTTATAATGAGATATAACTACATAACTATCAAAATGATTAGGATAAATTTAACAACAAAACCAAATACTGGAGAGGATGCCAAGAAACTGGGTCACTCATACACATTCTGGAAAAGAGCATGGCGGTTTCTTATAAAAGTAAACATGCAACTGCCACACGACCTACCAATTGCACTCTCGAGCATTTATCTCAGAGAAATGAAGACTTATGATCACACAAAGACCAGTACACGAATGTCCTTAGTAGCAGTATTCATAATAGTCCCAAACTGGAAAGAACTCAGATGTTCTTTAACGTGTAAAGGGCTACAAATATTGTGATGCATCCAGAGCGTGGAATGCTACTCAGCAATAAAAAGAATGAACTGTTGATATACACAATAACTTGCATGATTTTCCAGGGAATTAAGCTGAGTGAAAACGCCAAACTCAAAATGATATGATTTTGTTTATGTAATGTTTTTGAAATTACCAAATTATAGAAACAAAGAACAGATAAGGGGTTGCCGGGAGTCAAGGGTAGGAGGGGACACAGCACAAAGAGGTGAGTGTGGCTATAAACGGGCAATATGAGGGATCCTTTGGAGATAGAAATATTCTGTATCTGGACTGTATCAAAGTCAGCACCCTGGCTGTTGTATGGAACCTTAGTTTAGTAAGATACCACTGGAGAAAAGTGGGTAAAGGGTACACAGCATCTCTCTGAAGTATTTCCTACAACTGCATGTGGATTTACAATTATCTCAAAATAAAAAGTTTAATTAGAAAAGAAAAGAGGCAGTGCCTTCATGGATCTACTTACAGCTCTACTAATTGTTAATGGTGTGATTTGGGGCAAGTTAACATCTTCAGTTTTTCCAACTGAAAAATGGGGATAATACCTACTCGTATTACTGTGATAAGGATACAGTTGAAAATAAAAGGTACTTGTAACTAACAAAGCAATTACTTTTACTATTATTAACTACATAGCAGTTATTACTACAATAATTATTAGTAGAGATGTCCCCAATATGCATCCCTGGTGGATGTCACAATGTCAGAAATTTTCACTCATCCTCATTTGACTTTGCCATTTGGTAATATGGCCACTTTGAGAAAGGTACCGGAATACGCTAGCTCATACTCAGGAGTCGGTGATTGTTAGCCTGAAAGCATTTAGGTGCTTTGAAGGACTCAGAATTGGAAAGGAATGAGCCCCAAGCCTGGTACTTGTCAGCGTCTCCCAGAGAGGAGGGCCAAGAGGAAGGCCACGCTGGAATTCCGTCACAAGGTTTAGGAACTTTAGGCATGGAATTGGAGTCTTCTTACCTACCTGCCTGAGTAAATTTGCTCTGAAACTTGTGCCTTTGGGAAAGCTGTTTCACTCTTCCAAGTTTTCCTTGTCTATTAAACAGTTACAGCACCACCTCTCTTACAAGGCAATATGACTGGGCACAGGAGACAATGCAGCATTTCCCAAACTTCAGTCGTTTCTATACCAGCTTTATAACTTCTGCTAAATTTGCATAACATCTGAATTATTTATTTACTATTTTTTTCATTAAATCAGCTCTCTTTTTTACTTAAATAACTTTGTTTTTTCAAGAAAACAAACAGATGCACATTTCTTCGCATTTTAGCATCTTTGAAATCAGCAGGCGTCTTGCAGTCAGTGGTGTGTGATGGTTTAATTGGCAGCATTATTTCTCTTTCTCAGTGGAACATAGTATATGCATTTTATAATCAGTGGCATTTTAGATTCTATTAACTCTGGAATGTCACTTCTTGAAATATAAAACCAGGATTGCTTATTAAAAATAGAAAGCAACCATTTAAATAAGCGTATTTTATTAAATTGCATTTTGATTAAATTTCCAGTGTAATTAAATTTCAGCTAGAGTGCGCTGCCTGCAAATATTTTAGCCTGAAGCCCGCTTCGGTCTATTAAGAAAGGGAAATTTGGCAAGCAGAGAGAGGTAGTAATAACTTCCTAGCTCCAAACTAAGAGGATCTCCATGGTGCGATGACTGTATGATTCCTTGTTGGTAATAGCCACACCATGGACCACCCAAAACTAGCCCTGTTAGTAGCAAGTGTCTGCCCTTAAAAAATTTTTTTTAAACCTCAGGGAATAAAATCTATGTAGGACATACATGGGGCAGTTCTGCATGACTGTGGGAGTTGGAGGCAATGTAGATGTGCCTCTAGGAGAATGGAGAGTACAATGTAGTGGTTGCACACTGAGATGCAACAGTTAGAAATAGCAATGAGAAATATAACCAGTGATGTGGATAGATTTTTAAAATAAAGTATTGGGTGAAAATATAAAAAACTGAATGAAATATATATAACACCATCATACATGCAAATTAAAATCTTACACATTCACCAATAACATTACACAGTCTTTAAAAATAATACACATATCCTTATGATGGGGTGTGTGGGAGGGTGTGGGAGAATGGAAGAGGAGACCAAGGTCACAAGGAAGAGAAATAATATTAATGAAATAAAAATGAAACAAAAGAGGCTGTTTGGGTCAGTGATGATACTGTGCCATGCCAGGTAGTATATGATTAGTTTGACTATCCATATAACTATATAATGGCTATAAAGCTCCTAACAGCACCACATAGGTACACAGTTGGTTCTCAATAAGCACTATTTGTTTGCCTTTAGGATAATCTGCAAAGGCTGCCTGGAATATATTCAAGAATTCCACATAGTACTGAATTCTCAGTGACTTCCCCTAGCTAGACATCGCCCACCCACTTAGAAGCCCCCTCCCCACACACTTCTAGGTTCCGGAGGACCCACCACCAATAACCATCCTGCAATGTTAGGCTACTGTGTCAACTTGGCCAGGTAACTGTGCCCAGTTGTTTGGTCACAGAAGCACTGGGCTAATTAGAATACAAGGACATTTATGGACTTTAATCATCAGTGAGTTTACTACATAGATGGCTGATTACATCTACAATCAACTGAGGAGATTGCTGTCAGCAATGAGTGATTTTTTATCCAATTAGTTGAATGCCTTAAAAGGGAAAGTGATGTCAGCATTCAGAGAGAATTTCCCAGCTCGCCTTCAGACAGCCAGCATCTCCTGGGAACTCATCAAGGACCATCATTGGAGCCCCTGGTTTGCAGCCTGCCTGCGGAATTTGGACTTGTGCAACCTCATGGCCATGTGAGAGAATTTTATAAAATCTCATACTAGTAATAGATACCTCCTGTTGATTCTGTTTCCCTGGCTAATACACACCCCTCCTTCAGCACGGGAGGGGGGCATTTGAAACCAAACCTGACTTGCCTGGACCAGACTCACAGATCATAAGTCGATGCAGGTGGAAGCTGCTTGGGATTGTGTGCCACTATCCCACTGTACAGAGAGGAAACAGGCCAGAGGGAGGCAGGGACTTGTTGAAGTCATACCCTGGGTTAGAGGCAGTGCCAGGACTGGAACCAGGTTGTTTTCCTTCTGCAATCATCCTCTCCCTCCACACATAATCTGTAATGCCCTTTATCTGACCTACCAACATAAAACCAGTGACAAAGCCTGTGAGACAGAATTTCCAATGCCTGTGGGGACGGCCACTGAGAGACAGGCACTGGGAGGCCAGGAAATAACTGTGAGAGCAATGAGTCCTCGAGCTGACGAGGCAGAAGCAATAACAGCCAATGGTGTCACTTCTTAATGCTATTATCACTGAAAAGATCTATTCCCTGGATGATACATGATACAAAGTCAGGTCTGAGTGCTGCTTCAGAGGGAGAGGGTGGGTGGCAGATGTAACAAAAGTGGTCAGGGTGTAGAGTGCCTGGGGCATGAGCCATTCTATGAGAATTGGCTCACACTCCCAAAGTATGTATTATCATCTCCTTTTTATAGACAATAAGAGACCCAGAGAAACTAAGTAACTTGCCAAAATTCATAAAGCTAGTCTATTAGTCAGCCAAAGGGGTGCTGATACAAAGTACCAGAAATCTGTTGGCTTTTATAAAGGGTATTTATTTGGGGTAGAAGCTTACAGTTACCAGACCATAAAGCATAAGTTACTTCCCTCACCAAAGTCTATTGCCATGTGTTGGAGCAAAATGGCTGCTGACGTCTGTGAGGGTTCAGGCTTCCTGGGTTCTTCTCTTCCTGGGGCTTGCTTCTCTCCGGACTCAGCACCTCTGTTTTCTCCACAAGGTGAGCTGTAGACTATGAGGCTCTCTAGGCTTTACCTCTCTCCACAAGGCCAGCTGTAGAATATCAGGCAAATGGCTCTGTCTCTCTCCCTGGGGCTTCTGCCATGTCTAAAAGCTGTCTATTCCTTTGTGTTCTTCTCCCGTGTGTTCACTTCCCTGGCTCCAGCTCAAAACTCAGCATCAGAACTCCAACTCTGTCTTTTGCTATGTCTTTTCTCTGTGAGTCCCCACGCACCAAGGGGCAGGGATGCAACGTCCTACTGACGTGGCCCAATCAAAGCCTTAATCATTATTTAATCAAGTAAACCTCTGAATCCAACATAATCTAATATGCCCAGAGGAAAAGACCAGTTCACAAACATAATCCAATATCTGTTTTTGGAATTCATAAGTAATGCCAAACTGCTGCAGCAAGCAAGGGACTGAGAAGGGATTTCAGCAGGGTCTGTCTCTCTCCAAAGCCTTAGTCCCTCCCCTGCACTGCTTCCTTAGATCATGAGGGGAAAAAATAGTGGGCTATCGAGGTTTAGAGAACAGAGAGCTTAGTTTTGAAAGACAGACAAATCCAAGATGATTCCCTCGGTCAGCATCCTTTGGGTAGGTGTTAAGTGAAGGGTACAATTCCCACTGGCAGAGATTGCAGGAGAGAGTTCCAGGTGGAGAGAACTTTTCAGCAAAGGCCTTCTGCTTTCTCTGCCCTGTAACTAGCTGGGCCTATAAAAACAACCACAAACTACTGAGAAACTCTATGCACTAATCACTCTGCTTGGCACTAGAGACCCTCAAAGGAGTCAGACCGCGTCCTTGCCCTCACAGTCCAGTGGGAGGCAACTGCCCAAAACGCACAGCCAACCACCCGGAGAGCTGACCGGAACTTTGCATGCGGAGCTTGTGCTCAGGAGGAGAGGTCGCTTCCGACCATTCCAGAAAGGATGAGACGCTTTGATCACTGAATCTGAGAGGAGGCTGGAAAACCAAGCCTGAAAGGATAGAAATTGGGCCGCTTCAGGGTTCTAAGTGGCAGGAAATAACCAACAGCTTTGACCACAACTTGGAATGAATTCTCTCCAGCTGCTTTTCCATCTTTTGCCTCTTCTGTCCAGGATTCAAAACCCTGAAGAGCCATTATTTGGCTTCAAGAAGGCAGGACACTAGGAACTTCCAATACGGGGGCAGGTTCACTTCCAAAAGAAAATCCAGTCGGTGTTGCCAAAAGTGGGTAAATGCATAGGTGCTGACTACAGCCTGGAAAGACACAGTTAATTTACCACCCAGTCTCCTCTGATTTGGTCCAAAAAGACAAAGAGCCCAATTTAAAATCCTCCCTTCCCCAATCTTCCCTACAACTCGGAGTAGTTGTAGGATCCAATTCTGGCCAATGAGATGCAGTCAGAAGTCAATGGGTGGGGCTCCTGGGTAACCTCGTTAAAAGGGAATGCCCCCTTTGGCTTTTTGTCCTTCCTTTCTTCGCACCTGAAAATCATCGTGATGCCTAGAGGGCCAGCAGCCATCTTGTGATCTGAGGATGAAATCCATATTCTAGTGTTGGGAGTGGGAAGTGTAGAAGGAAGGAGCCTGAGTTCTCAATGACTGTATAGAACTACTTACCTTTTCAGTGGAGACAGAATGAAACCCAGGCCGTCTAACTCAAGAGCCCACATTACAAAGTCTCATAAGTGTTGTTATAGGGGGTTGAGGGGGCGGGGGGATAGGTTCTCCTTCCAGTGGAGCTCACTCGCATGGCTCTATGCAGGAAGCCTTGACTGCTGGTCACCAGAATAAATCAGGACTTCTCCATTTTATGGGTTTGTGGCTGACCATTCTTTTCCCTCTAGACAGCGCTATTTGAATAATACATGTGTCTACTACCAGACTCTGAGCTTCAGGAGGGCCCAGGCTGTCTGTCATCCAGCATCATTCTATCCCTGGTGTCCTTGCATAATGTAGGTTCCCAAATCTTTGCTAAGTGAGCAAATGAATGATTTAATGAATGAATGCATGAGTAGAATGAAACTCATAAATTGAAACCTTATCTGCAGACTCCTACATCACCTTTATTTCTACTAAGAAAAACAAGATGCACATAAACAAATTGGAGATTCTTCAGTTCTTTGGAAGAACACAGGCACATCTGGAAGATTCTGGGGCTGATTATTCAATGTATTGTCTCTAGGGACTCCCTTGGGTCATCACATGATTACTCGGGATTCACACAGATCAAAAGGGCAGGCTGTTTTCCTCATCAGGAGAGCTTTAGTGGGAAAAGAGGTTCAAACCAATGATTCGGCTGACATCTGAGACTATCTGGGGTGTGATTATGGAGGTGCCTTCTCTGTGCCATTTCCCTGATGGGCTCTCTGGCCATCCCCCCACTACTCAGTCCCAGGGGCTGGTAGCAGAGAGCTCAGAATCAGGGCTGCTTGTGTGTCATGTTCTCTCAGAGCCACATCAAAGCCACAACTGGGTTGCCAGGTCTACACTGAAAGTCCTCAGGAGCCACAGCTTGGGACGCACGGGCCTCCTGAGGCAGCCACTGGCTCCCTGGCGGACCAGGTACTTTCCTGAAGAGAACACATCATTCAGCTTCCTGTGCACTTACTGTAAACTCTTGGTTTATTATGTACCTAAGAGGAAGGACAGAGGAGAGAGAGAGAACACCAAGACCTGTGAGGAGGGGAGGTTTGACCCCAAAGAAGTAGAGCAAATAGCCGTATTCTCACATGTTCAGAGCTGTGATGGACGGGCCCCTCATTTTAGAGGAGGAATTTGAGGTCCCGTGACTTGCCCTCAGTCCTGGAAGCCGAGTGGGCAGGGATGAAAACCCAGGCTCCTGATGCTCCGTCCAGGGCTCTTTACACTCTTCCAGGGCCTTCCAGAAAAGAGGGGCCTTCAGGAAGGAGGGAAGGGCACCTATATGGACTGAGGTCAAGGATGCTTCCAGCACAGAGGCACATTTAGATGTCACCCATTCCAACTCGTGCCAGTCACTGCTTCAGAAGTCTGAGAAAACACAGAAAGGAAAAGCAGAGGCCGCTACCCTCGCTGACCCCAGACCAGTGAGGAGACTATACCCGGCTCCATCTGCCCCCAGGCAGGCCGCGAGAAGTGCCAGAGGCACACAGGAAGGCTCCCATGGTCAGGAGGTGGGGAGGGAATCAGCAAAGGCTTCACAATCGAGTTTAGCCTGAAGGGTGAGCATGTGCCCCCGGTGGAAGAAAGGTCACAGCAAGCAGAGGGATGCGCAGAGCTAAGCCTGGAGGTGTAATCCTGGTGAGTCCCCTCTGAGCCTGGGGCTTAGCTTATTAGTAGGGAACAGTTGCAAAGAACTGACTAGAAGATCATTCCGCCTGGCTGTGAAACCCCCAAAGCCAGGAGCCTGGCTGTGTTAATCTTTGGGTCCCCAGAACAGAGCTGGGCACACAATAACCGTGTACTGAGTGAACCCTGCACTGAATCAACCATATGCTGAATGAAAGGTAGTGGAGCCTGATTGTGAAGCCTGAAATCCTGGGGTCTTAATGAAGTGTAAAAGCATGTTTACTGAAACTTCTCCTCTTACCTGGGAGTTTTTGTAGAAACTTCCATAGCCCACCTACAAAGCAACACCTGTCAAATACCCACTGTCTGAAATCCTATGTAGGACTTGAAAACAGGTGGCCAACATTATCCCATCACCCACCTGCAGGTTTTATGAAAAGGTTGAATTGCTAGGAGACCTGGGGCTTCTTTAGAGAAGGAATTTGCTGGGGTGCTCGGCTTTTCCTCACCCCCGTTCCATCACAGGGGAGGCGAGAGTGATGTGCTTTCCCCTACCTCGATCCAAATGAAGCACCCTGCAATCAGGTACTGAGAGCCTGACCTGCAGCCCCAGAGTGTGATGGGTTTGAACTCTGACAGAGAAGGGGGTGCTATCTATTGGACACTTCACATGTCAACTATTTTATTTACTCTTTTGTATGCCTAAAATTAAACATAAATAGAACCACTCATACCATATCTGCAACATGCTTCTTTCCTTCATTGGAATATTTGGAGATTCATCTTTGCTGTTGCATTGCTCCTTAAGTAAAATGGGTTTCAAATTTTTGCTGAGTGAGTAAATAGATGAATGAACGAGTTGAATGAAAGGCATGAGTTGAAACCATATCTTCAGATTCCTATATTACCTTTATTTCTACTAAGAAAAACAAGACACAAATGAACAAATTGGGGGTTGCTCAGTTCTTTATAAAAGCATAAATATTGTTCATTCATTTCAACTGCTATAAGGTATGCCATCACAATTTATCTAGTCCCATGCTTTATTCTTTTTCCTAAAGACATAAACAAAATGCATGAAATACAAAAAAAATACTAAAGAAAACTTGGAATAAACAAAAGGGGGTTTTATAGCTATTTTATTAGAGCAGTCGTAAGCTTACAGAAAAATCATACAGATATACCCCCTATATACACACCTAGTTTTCCCCATTATCAACATTTTGCATCAGTGTGGTATCTTTGTTACAATTCATGAAACAATATTAGCATAATTATTCTAGTAACTATAGTCCATGGTGTACACTAGGGTCCACACTTTGTGTTGTACAGTTCTCTTTTATTTAAATCCTGCCAACATATACATAAAAGAAAATTTCCCACTTTATCCATGTTCAATTATACACTTCAGTGAATTAATTACATTCACAATGTTGTGCCACCATCACCCCCATGCATTTCCAAAAGTTTTCCATCACCCCAAACAAAAACTCCCCATTCCCACCCCATACCAGGCCCCTGGTAACCTGCATTCTAGTTTCTGTCTTTGTAAATTTGCATAACCTAATTATTTCATATGAGTAAGGTCAAACAATAGTTGTCCTTTTGTGTCTGGCTTATTTCACTAAACATGATGTCGTCAAGGTTCATCATGTTGTAGCATGCATCAGAACTTCATTCCTAAAGGGGATTTTTTTAGGAGATACCAGGGATTGAACCCAGGACTTCGTACATGGGAAGTAGGTGCTCAAACCACTGAGCTACCCCTACTCCCCTTTTATTTTTTAAAGCCTGTTATACAGAGCCGTGGTTTGGAGAAATCACTCTGGCTGTGCTGTGGAGGTTGGACTGATGACTCAAGGGGGAAGTAATCCCAGTTTAAGGTAACGATGGCCTGGTCACAACACAAAGGACTGGGAGTCAAGCCTCAGGGCCCGAGTTGCTCTGACTGCACACCCCAAGATTTCCTCGTGATTTAATGTATCACATCGGCAATAGAGTACCTTCCAAGGCAGCAAGCAGGGTACATGTTGAGGGATAGTATTTAAAAATTTATGTTAGCAATTCTTCTGCCTCAATATGGGAAAAAAAGACACCTAGAAAAAGCACTCTTGTGGGCTCCCTGAGTTATGTAAATATAGACGATACTGTAGGGCAAGGGGAATTGGGAACAGACCCTCACGTTATTGCATCAGAGCAGCCGCTTCCAGAGGCCAATGGTAGACAAAGCAGTTCACCAAGAAAGAGAGGGGCCAGTGTCCATAGGGAGTATAGGGCCCTCTGGGAGAGAAGAGGCAGAGACCTCAATTGTGGCTCACTGAGATTTGAAATTAGGAAGAGCTGCTGGGGGTAGAAGTTAAGGTCAGGAAGGCCCAAACCCAGTCAGAGGTTTGGAGAAAGACAATTAGACACCAGAAATAAAGTTACTTTGAGGAAGGGGAAGCCGAGTATGGTAGCACAAGCTCACCACACATGCTTAAGAGAGAGCAGGTCCAGGTGCAGTGTGTACCCAACGCATTGCTCTGGGGAGTAGAGCAGCGTCGGCTAAATTGCCTCAGCTTGGGGGTGTAATCGACGAGAACAATTACTCTGGAACCCAAGTAAGTGGATTTGCAGTCTGTGCAAGACCTTGACCAACAAGCACATTACTGCACACTAGGGGAGGGGAAAAAAAACAGGACTCAGGAGGACTAAGCTGCAACAGTGACACGTTGTGGCAGGGATAAGCACCCGCTCAGAATCCAGATTTTTCTGGAGGCCTGAAGAGTAGAAAAGCACTGATGCAGGTTGAACTGTGTAAGCATCCAAGGTTCCTGGACTGTCTGGAGGAGTGGAGGGAGCCTGAAAAAAGAGGAAATGCTACAGTTCACCCTGATGCACACGTGAGTTTTCAAGGAATAAGGAGTGTGACTTTATTCATACTCTGACTTTGTACATCAGGTCGTAGGAATTTTAGAAAACCATTTTCCCTACCCTTCCAAACTCTATTTTCACATACTTTCCCCAGTTTGTATTTCAAAAATCAAAAAAAGCAGGAAGTCATTGCTTAAAATAATCCCCATTTTCTACCCAATAATGGCTTAAAAAGGAAAGAGAATATATGGATATTTGCTTATTTGGGTGAAATTTCATTCACTTGTTGTATTAGTCAGCCAAAGGGGTGCTGATGCAAAGTACCAGAACTCTGTTGGCTTTTATAAAAGGGTATCTATTTGGGGTAGAAGCTTATGGTTACCAGGCCATAAAGCTTAAGTTACTTCCCTCAGCAAAGTCTGTTACCACGTGTTGGGGCAAGATGGCTGCCAACGTCTGTAAGGGTCCAGCCTTCCTCTTCCTCCTATGGTTCTGTGGTCCCAGCTTCTTCCAACCTCAGCTGTCGGCTGGGATAAGTCTCATCTCTCTCCCAGGGCTCCTTTCCCTCTGGGCTCAGCTGCTCTTCTCTCTCCGCAAGGCCACTGTAAACTATCAGGCGAATGGTTCATCTCCCTTCCTGGGGCCTCTGCCATGTCTAATGGAGCCTTCTCTCTTTTCTCACGTATCTGCTCCAGCATCAAAAACTCCAACTCTCTCCTCTGCCATTTGGTTTTCTCTGTGAGTCCCTGCCAACCAAGGGGGTGAGGACTCAACATCCTACTGACATGGCCCAGTCAAAGCCTTAATCATTATTTAATCAACTAAAAGTGAAACCTCTGAGTTTAATACAATCTAATACACCCAGAGGAACAGACCAGTTTACAAACATAATCCAATTTCTATATTTGGAATTCATAAACAATGCCAAACTGCTATACATGTCATTCCTTTAACTTTGACTCCTAATGTTTATGGATTATGATATTCCAGGAAATCAAAATATAGAGAGTTACAGAGAAAAAAATAATTGAAAGTATTTAGCCCTGGAAACTGCCCCCATATTAATGTAAATCACTTCTATAAAGGTTTATTGTAATGCATTTTGCATAGGCAGACATAAATTCACCCTGCTCATGTGGAACAAATAAGACCACTAAATATTTAAGTTCCTATTTCTTCTTACCTTCTTTTGCTCTCTGCCTTCTTCGCACCTGTCATTCATAAAAAGAATAAAGTGGGGAATCTAGAACCAATGTGTTTGTCCTATCCAACTGTGGCTAATCTATAATGCCAAATGGCTTTCCTTACTGGGATGGAGTAGAATAGAATGGAATTCATGCAGCTGGGTGTGGATTCTTGCTCTGAGCTCTGTGACCAGGGGCAAATTACCTAAACTCTTGGAGCCTGTAAATGGGTATAATCACATAGATTTTATATAAGGTTGCTCTGAGTATGGTATATGATATATTTATTAGAACATGGTGGGGACACTATCAATAAATAATGGGCACCCAGATGTTGTGCTTATCTATCTGCTTCTCCTCATTCCTCTCATTCTTCTGAATCAATTTGTGGTTTACATTCTAGGCAGAAAAAGCTAATGAGGGATGGTTGGCAGCTGTGGCAAGAGGGCCTAAGCTCTCCTCCTAGAAATGCTCAATGGGACTGGAGGCAAGATGGTGTCAGTTTAAATGGGCACTCACCATCTCTCTCACAAAAGATGGCTGATTGAGGACAGGATCCTGCCCAAGTGAGCTGTTCTGGGAGCCCACAGAGCGGGAGCCTTTGGGCATCGATCTGGAGGGAGCTGGACAGGGAGATAGAATGCTCAAGATAAAACCAGAACATAGAAAACAGCAAGGAAATAAAACAAGAAGAACAAAGTGTCAAAGAGAAAACTTAACACACACACAAACCCAGCAGCTAAATAAAACTCTAGAGCGGAGAGAGAAGCTAATCAACTGAATAAACCCACTAAGATAAAAAGATGACCAAAGGGCAACAAAAAATTGCAAACCATACTAAGAAACAAGAAGACATGGACCTGTCCAATACACAAACTAAAAACCAGGAACAGAGGCAGAACATCAAACAACTAATCAGAGTTGTCCAAACAAATATTATGGACCAACTTAATGAAGTGAAGGAAGAGATTATGGATATTAAGAAGACACTGGAAGAACATACTGAAGAAACTGTAAACATACATAAAAAGATAACAGATATGACAGTGATGAATGGCACAATCCAAGAAATCAAAAAGACACTGGAATCACATAACAGCAGATTTGAACAGGCAGAAGAAAGAATTAGTGATGTGGAAGACAGTACATCTGAAATAGAATAGATAATAGAATAGAATAGAAATAGATAGTAGAACAGATAGATAAAAAGACAGAAAAAATCTAGCAGGAACTTAGGGATTTAAACAACAACACAAAACAACAAACATATGCATTATAGGCATCCCAGAGGGAGAAGAGAAGGGAAAGGGAACAGAAGGAGTGTTGAAGGAAATAATGGCTAAAAACTTCCCAACCCTATTGAGGGAGATGGACGTACATGTCCAGGAAACACAGCACACCCCAAACAGTATAAATCCCAGCAGGCCTAATCCAAGACATATACTCGTCAAACTGTCCAATGCCAATACAAAGAGAAAATACTCAAGGCAGCAAGAGAAAAGAGAACCATCACATACAAGGGAAGCTCAATGAGATTAAGTGCTGATTTCTCATCTGAAATCCTGGAGGCAAGAAGGCAGTGGTATGACATAGTCAAGGTACTAAAAGAAAAAAACTTCCAGCCAAGAATTCTCTATCCAGCAAACCTGGCCTTCAAAAATGATGGCAAGTTCAAAATATTCACAGATAAACTGAAATTAAGAGAGCATGCCTATAAGAAACCTGCCTTTCAAGAAATACTAAAGGAATTTCTGCAGGTTGAAAGAAAAAACAGGAGGAGAGAGTTGGAGGAGAGTGCAAGAACAACTAAAAAGACAAAAAGAGAAATAAAAATAACATATGACATACATAAACCCAAAGAAAATATGGCTGATGTAAGAAATTCCGTGAGAGTAATAACACTGAATGTTAATGGATTAAACTCACCAGTCAAGAGACACAGATTGGAAGAATGGACAAGAAAATATGACCCATCTATATGTGGTCTACAAGAAGCCCACCTTCAACCCAGGGATTCAAAGAGGCTGAAAGTGAATGGCTGGAAAACAATTTTACAAGCAAACAATAAACAAAAAAGGGCAGGAGTAGCTATACTAATATTGGACAAAATAGATTTTAAATGCAAAACTATTGTAAGAGACAAAGATGGACACTATAAATTAGTAAAAGGGGTAATCTATCAAGAAGAAAGAACAATCATAAACATTTATGCACCTAATCAGGGCACCTCAAAATACGTGAGGCAAAGACTGGAAAGACTAAGTGGAGACACAGATGCCTCTACAATTATAGTGGGGGACTTTAATACACCATTATCACCATTAGACAGAACATCTCGACAGAGAATCAATAAAGAAACAAAGACTCTGAATAATATAGTAGAGGCTTTGGACCTAATAGACATATACAGAATGCTACACCCAAACACAGCGGGATATACATTCTTCTCGAGTTCACATGGATCATACTCCAAGATAGACCGCATGCTAGGCCACAGAACAACTATCAATGAATTCAGAAAGATTGAGATTATACAATGTAATGAAATTGGAAATCACTAAAGGCCAGAGAACCAGATTAGGCACAAAGATATGGAAATTAAACAACACACTCTTAGAAAAACACTGGGTCAAGGAGGAAATCTCAAAAGAAATCAGTAACTACCTTGAAATGAATGCAAATGACAACACAACATAGCAAAACCTATGGGATTCAGCCAAAGCTGTACTGAGAGGGAAATTCATAGCCATAAATGCATATATCAAAAAAGAAGAAAGAGCTAAAATAGAAGACCTAACTGTACACCTGCAGGAATTGGAAAAACAACAACAAACTAACACCAAAGGAAATAGAAAGAAGCAAATAACAAAGATTAGAGCAGAACTAAATGAAATAGAAAATAACAAAGCACTAGAAAAAGTAAACAAAACCAAAAGCTGGTTCTTTGAGAAGATCAATAAAATTGACAAACCCTTAGCCAGACTAACAAAGAAAAAGAGAGAGCAGATGCAAATACACAAAATAAGAAATGAGGAAGGGGATATCACCACTGACCCCACAGAAATAAAGATTATCATAAGAGCATACTTTGAAAAATTTTATGCCAACAAGAATGATAATTTAGAGAAAATGGACAAATTCCTAGACACTCACAAGCAGCCTACATTGATGAAAGAAGAAATTGATGAACTCAACAGTCCAATTACAAGTAAAGAGATAGACTCAGTCATCAAGAACCTCCTAACTAAGAAGAGCCCAGGACCAGATGGCTTCACAGGTCAATTCTACCAAACATCCCGGAAAGAGCTAACACCAATATTACTTAAGCTCTTCCAAAAAATAGAAGTAGAAGGAACATTGCCTAGCTCATTCTATGAGGCCAACATTACCCTAATACTGAAGCCAAACAAAGATGCCACAAGAAAGGAAAATTACAGACTAATCTCTCTAATGAACCTAGATGCTAAAATCCTCAAAAAAAAAAATACTTGCTAATTGCATTCAACAACATATCAAACGAATTATACACCATGACCAAGTGGGTTTCATCCCGGGTATGTAAGGATGGTTCAACATAAGAAAATCAATCAATGTAATACACCACATAAAGAGATTGAAAGAAAAAAATCACATGATCATTTCTATAGATGCAGAAAAAGCATTCAACAAAATACAGCACTCTTTCCTCATAAAAACACTGCAAAAGATAGGAATAGAAGGAAACTTCTGAACATGATAAAGGGTATATATGAAAAACCCACAGCTAACATCATCTTCAATGGTGAAATCCTAAAAGCTTTCCCTCTAAGATCAGGAACAAGACAAGGATGCTCACTATCACTGCTCCTATTTAACCTTGTCTTAGAAGTACTTGCTTGAGCACTGAGGCAAGAAAAAGATATAAAAGGCATCCAAATTGGAAAGAAAGAAGCAAAAATTTCCTTATTTGCAGACTACATGACCCTATGTATAGAAAGCCCTGAGAAATCTACAATAAAGCTTCTAGAACTTGTAAATGAGTTCAGTAAAGTCGCAGGCTATAAGATCAATGCTCAAAAATCAGTAGCATTTCTGTACACCAATAATGGGCAATCTGAGGAGGAAATCAAGAAAAAAATACTATTTACAATAGTAACTAAAAGAATCAAATACCTAGGAATAAATTTAACTAAAGAAAACTACACAACACTGTTAAAGGAAATCAAAGAAGACTTAAATAAATGGAAGAATATTCCCTGTTCATGGACAGGAAGACTAAACATCATTGCGATGTCTACCCTACCCAAACTAATCTACAGATCTAATGTAATCCCAATAAAAACACAGTATTT
This sequence comes from Cabassous unicinctus, assembly GCA_029593785.1. NCBI lineage: Eukaryota > Metazoa > Chordata > Mammalia > Cingulata > Chlamyphoridae > Cabassous > Cabassous unicinctus. The sequence continues at coordinate 16,713 of JAQZBX010057744.1, forward strand.
TTTAATGAATTGGAAAAACTAACTACAAAATTTATTTCGAAACATAAGAGGCCCCAAATCACCAAGGCCATGTTGAAAAAGAAAAATGAAATTGGAGGTATCACACTACTGACTTTAAAACATACTACAAAGCTACAGTGGTCAAAACTGCATGGTATTGGCACAAGGATAGACCTACTGACCAATGGAACCGAATTGAGAGTTCCGATATAGATCCTCGCATATATAGTCATCTGATATTCGATAAAGCCACTAAGCCCACTCAGTTGGGAGAGAATGGCCTCTTCAACAAATGGTGCTTGGAGAACTGGATATTCATATCCAAAAGAATGAGAGAGGAACACCATCTCACACCTCATACAAAAATCAACTCAAGATGGATCAAAGATCTAAATATAAGAGCCAAGACCATAAGACCTTAGAAGATAATGTAGGGAAGCATCTACAGGACCTTGTAATAGGAAATGGTTTCATGAACTTCACGTCCAAAGCACAAGCAGCAAGAGAAAAAATAGATAAATGGTATCTCCTCAAAATTAAAAACTTTTGCACCTCAAAGGATGTTATCAAAAAAGTAAAAAGGCAGCCTACCCAATGGGAGAAAATATTTGGCAACCATATATCTGATAGGAGCCTAATATCCTGCATATATAAATAAATCCTACACCTTGAGAATAAAAAGACAAACAACCTATTTAAAAAATGGTCAAGTGACCTGAAAAGACACTTCTCCAAGGAAGAAATACAAATGGCTAAAAAGCACATGAATAGATGTTCAACATTTCAAAACTGCAATGAGATACCATCTTACACCCATTAGAATGGCGGCTATTAAAAAAACAGCAGACTATAAGTGTTGGAGAGGATGTGGCGGAATGGGAACCCTCATCAACTGCTGGTGGGAATGTAGAATGGTCCAGCCACTGTGGAGGACAGGTTAGCAGTTCCTCAAAAAACTAACTATAGAATTTCCATATGATCCAGTGATTCCACTGCTGGGTATATACCCAGAAGAATTGAAAGCAAAGACACGAACAGATATATGCACACCAATGTTCATAGTGGCATTGTTCACTACTGCCAAAAGTTGGAATCAACCCAGGTGCCCATCAACGATGAATGGTTAAACAAAATGTGGTACATACATACAATGGAATATTACTCAGCTGTAAGAAAGAA
>JAQZBX010057745.1:0-17891 GCA_029593785.1 Cabassous unicinctus
AAGAAGAGGAAACATAGGAAACAAGAAACAAGCCAGCAGCACCTAATTTTAAAAAAAAAATGGTGGGAGGAGAAAGAGTAAAGAAAAACAAAAAACAAGGGAACAAACAAACACAGAAGCAAGCAGTCAAACACAAACTAAGGAAAATCAGCCTTCCCTCTTAGCCTCCTAAGGAGCTTCTCAGGCTGCCGGTGTTCATCAATCAATTACCCTGCCGCCTGCCCTCTGCAGATTTTGAAGTAGGTTTTAGCAAGTAAACTAAGTTAGAGACCCAGGAGAATCTAATACAAAAATAATGTCTATGTTCTCCCTGTCCTAAAGTATCAGCTGGGTGTTTGATATCCCAATGGATCACTACTCTAGGAGGAGCTGGGAATTGAACTAGGGACCTTGTGTATTCAAGGTGGAAACTCTCCACTGAGCTAAACTTTCTCATTAGGTCTGTTAGCTCTTCAGAAAGCTATCCAGTCACTTTTTCTCAGGTAGGTTTGACTCTTTGCATTTGGGTAGATTCCTGCTAATTAGGAGCCTGTCTGTCTCTGCCCCCTTTCTATTCTTATTACTTTCTCTCCCAGGGCAGTAGGACACAATACCTGTGTGAGTGGATCCCCCCTCACCTCTCCTGGTCAGGTTGAGCTCCCTTCTGAAATTCAAATGGGACACTGGTGACCAAACTCACCACAGAAAAATGACTCTCAACCCTCTTCCAGATCTCTCCCTCTTCCCAGGGGACCCTAAATAGGATCTTGGAAGCTTATTAAGTGCTTCCTAATGCCCGCCTTCCTTAGGGGAGTTGAAATTTTGATAGTTTTCAGCACAGGACTAGTCAATTGCCTGACTCCACCCTCTCCCAGGCCAAGTTTCTCTATCCCAGGACAGTTAGTAAATCAGGCTGCCTCAGCAGATTCACCTTTGCACTCTTCCTGGTGCTACCAGGAGCCAGCTGGTATGTTCCCCAAAGCTCAAAGCGGGTCCAAGCAACCAAACCCACAGAAAGGAAACCCCTCTCCACCCTTCACCAGAACCCTCTCACTCTCAGAGAACACTCCCTTCCTCTGGGTGGCCTGCAGGCATTGGGGCTCCCAGCGGCTTTTTGCCTTGAGGATGGGGCTTAGCTGTCCATGGTTTCCAGCCACGGGAGGAGAAACTCACAGTTTTACCTTGAGCAATTTATCTCTTTGTCCAGCTTTTTCCAGATCGATGCCCTGAAGCCTCCTGCTCTATGGGTTCCCAAAACAGCTCACTCGGACAAGATCTTGCCCCCACTCAGCCATTTTTTGCGAGACAGATGGTGAGTGCCCACTTAAACCAATGCCATCTTGCCCCTTCTTCCCTGATTGTATACTTTGGATGGATGGATGCTTTATTAATATGTATCAATAAAATTAATTTGTTAAAAAAAAGATATTCAATGTTGGTAAACCATACTCACAGTTCTCCACTTGAGAGAAGTTGACACCAGAGCAAAGATATTAAAGTTCTCTTCCAGGCCCAGCTACTGCCTAAGAGCTGTGTTTACAACCCCAGAAACACATGGTATTCAAGATGCCCAGAGTTTCCCCTACAGAGAACCTCTGTTCTGTGTGCTTCATATAATGGGTTTTCTTGTTATGTTCCCTTTAAGTGCTACCTTAGATAGTCTGAAAATCACTGATCTCATTTTACAGATGAGCAGAGAGTAAGATCCAGAGAAGGGAAAAGAACTTTTTATCATATTTCCCAACCTTCCCAACACACTCTACTCATATTAATTCTCTTTTCTAATCCTCAGAATGGGAGAACTTCCAGTTGGACCCCTGATCTACTCACTATGATTTCTGGTTGAAAGTGTTAGAAGCAAGGTCTTCTTTATCACCCTGAGCTGGTGAGGGTTGGTTCCTGCCTGGAAAATCTGCTTTCCCTCCTTTTCCTGAGTCCCACTTCAAGGTAGTTAGGAAGTCCTCACACTGCAATTTAGCATGACTTTGAGACAGTACCAGCTCTTCTTTCTCAGGCTGTCTTTCTTTTATGCATCCCTGACCCTCTCTGTTTCTAACCTCCTCCTCTTCTCTACCCTTTACTCCTTGACTCTGCAAAGTTCAACCTCAAGGCCTCATCACTCTTGGTCACATCTTATTCCTGTTTCAATCCTTTAATTCAGGGATTTCAGCTCATAGATTCACTCGGTTTTATTATTATTTGACCGTTTGAGCCTTTTGTGGACACCAGAAAATTATGTCCTTAAGCTAATTCATTCCTGTGAGTGTAAAACCTATTGTAGATGGGACCTTTTGATTAGATTCAGTTAAGGGATCTTCCTTTTGATTAAACCAAGAGTGGGTCTTAATCCTCTTACTGGAGTCCTTTATAAAAGGGAGAAAAAAAGCCACATATTCATAAATTTTTTAAAAACCTGCAATCACCCCAGCAAGTACAGTAATTTCTTTTTTGCCTATTGATTCATAGGTATGGGAGCCCAAAGTGGCCAGGTGGCAGTCTTAACTTCCAGTTCAATAGAATTGTTGTTGTGTTTCCTGGTGGAAGCACTCTTCCTTTTGTAATTAAAGACCTGTGGACCAGCAGATATTAAGGTTTCAGGAAAGGAAACAAAATTTTTCCTAGTGGATCACTTTGGGTAAAAATGAGTGATGTCACTCCCATTTCCATCCCTTGATTCCTGGAACTGTGAATTCTGGCTATGGGAGAAATAGTACAATAGAGTGAATACTGATTTAGTGCATAAACAGCCTCCTGGAAATCACTGCCCCAGCCCTGCAAGATATTGCTGCCACTTGTTGGTGCCACAATTGAATCTTCAAAAGGCCATTCCACTCTTCTATCAATCCAGCTGCTTCAGGATGCTGGGAAACATGGTAAAACCAGTGAATTCCAAGAGCATGTGCCCATTCCTGCACATTGGTTGCTGTGAAGTGGCTTCCTTGATCAGAAGCTGTGCTGTGTAGAATACCATGGCAGTAGATAAGACATTTGGTACGTCCATGCAAGGTAGTTTTGGAAGAAGCATTGTGTGTAGGAAAGGCAAACCCATATATCCAATAGATCTATTCTGTTTAGAACAAATTTTTGCCTTCCCGTGATGGAAGGGGTCAAATGTAATCAAACCTGCCACAAGGAAGCAGGCTTATCACCTCTGGGAAGTGTGCCATATTGGGGGCTGAGTGTGGGTCTATGTTGCTGGCAAATTGGGCACAGCAGTGGCTGTAGCCAGGTAGGTCTTTGTGAGGGGAAGTCCATATTGCTAAGCCCATATATAACCTCCATTGATACCAACATATCCATTTTGTTCATAAGTCCATTGGACATTGACAAGAGTGGATAGGGAAAGAGGCTGACTGCTATCTACAGAACGGGTCAGCTTATCTACTTGATTATCAAATTCTTCCTCTGCTGAAGTCACAGTCTGGTGAGCATTCACATGGGACACAATATTTTCAAATTTTTTTCCCACTCAGAAACATCTATCTATGTACCTCTTCCCAGACCTCCTTGTCACCAATTTTCCAATCATGTTCCTTCCAATTGCCTGACCATCCAGCCCAAGCATTAGCAACAGCCCTTGAATCAATGTACAAATGCACCTCTGGCCATTTCTCCTTCAAAGCAAAATGAACAACCAGGTACACTTGTTGAAATTCTGCCCACAGGGAGGATCTCCCCTCACCACTGTCTTTCAGCGATATCCCAGAAAGGGGCTGCAGTGCTGCAGCTGTCCACTTTTGGGTGGTACCTGCATATCGTGCAGAACCACCTGCAAACCAGGCTTGCATTTTCTCTTCCTCAGTCAACTGACTGTAAGGAACTCCCCAAGAGGCTACATCTGTGGGCTGGGAAAGAAAGGTAATGTGGCAGGAGTGGTGACCATGGGCTTTGAGTCACTTCCTCATGTAACTTACTTGTGCCTTCAGGACCCACTCGAGCCCTATCTCATATATACCACTTCTGCTTTATGATGGAGGGCTGCTGTGTACATCCAACTTTATGGTTTGGTGAGTCAGACAATATTGAGCTCGTGATAGGCAACTCTGGTCTTATGGTAACTTGGTGGACCATGGTTAAGCATTCAGTCTCCTAAGGCTCAGGAGCAGGTCAAAAACTGTTTCTCAAAAGGAGAGTAGTTATCTGCAGAGGATGGCGGGAATTTGTTCCAAAATCTTAAGGGTCTGTGTTATGACTCTCCTATTTGTGTCTCCCAAAGTCTCCAGGCACCATCTCTATTGGCCACTGACACTTTAAGCACCATTGGATCTGCTGGATCATATGGCCCAAATGGCCATGCAGCTTGCACGGAAGTCTGAGCCTGTCACAATGCTTCCTTTTGTTCCATTTCCCACTCAAAACTAGAAGATTTTCTGGTCACTCGTTAAGTGGGCCTGAGTAACACACCCAAATGAGGAATATGTTGTATCCAAAATCTGAAGTGACCAACTAAGCATTGTGCCTCTTTTTTGGTCATAGAAGGGTCCAGATGTAACAATTTATCCTTCACTTTAGAAGAGATATTTTGACATGCCCCATACCAGTGTACATCTAGAAATTTCACCTAGGAGGAAGGCCCCTGTATTTTTGTTGGATTTATCTCCCATCATCTCACATGCAAATGCCTTATCAATAAGTCTAGAAAAGTTGCTACTTCTTGCTCACTAGGTCCAATCACCAAGATATTATCAGTATAATGGACCATTGTTATGTTTTGTGGGAGGGAAAGAGAATCAAGGTCCCTGCAGACAATATTATGACATTGAGCTGGAGAATTGATGACCCCTGAGATAGGACACTGAAGATATACTGCTGGCCTTGCCAGCTAAAAGCAAACTCTCTCTGGTGGTCCTTACAAATGGCAATTGAGGATAAAGCATTTGCCGGATAAATAGCTGCATACCAGTTACCAGGAGATGTGCTGATTTGCTCAAACAATGATACCACATCTAGAACAGCAGCTGCAATTGAAGTCACTACCTACTTAAGTTTATGATAGTCCACTGCCATCTTCCAAGATCCATTTGTTGTCTGCACAGACCAAATAGGAGAATTGAATGAGGATGTGATGGGAATCACCACCCCTGCATCCTTTAAATCCTTGATGGTGGCACTGATCTCTGCAACCCTACCAGGAATCTGGTGTTGGTTTTGATTTACAATTTTGTTAGGTATGGGCAGTTCTAGCATTTCCTACCATAAAGGTCCACACTCTGCATATCAGAGATTCAATGTGGGGATACTGCCAGTTACTGAGTATATCTATTCCAATTATACATTCTGTAAATGGAGAAATAACCACTGTGAGACAGACCTGAGCTAAAACTCCTTCAATCCTGACCTCCATATGCCCCTGCTCTGACTGGTGAACCATAGTGACATTTTGGGTCTCCTGGAATTAATGTCATTTCTGAGCCAGCATCTAATAATCCCCAAAATGTCTGATCATTTCCTTTTTCCCAATGCTACTTATGCTGGTAAAGGGCCAAATGTGTCTTTTGAGAAAGATGGGAGGAAGAGTAACAGTATAAATTCGTGGCAGTGTAACACAATCCTTCCCCAAGCGGACCTGGCATTTTCCTCATTCAAGGGGCTCTGGGTCTGTAAACTGTCTCAAGTCTTGGAATTAAGGAGCTGTGACTCTCTGTTTCTGTAATTCAAGTTAGGGCTTTGTTCACTCAACCTAGAACTCTTCTGCTTATGTAGATCAAGTAGGAATTTAGTAGACTGCCCATCTATTTTACTATTGGTACTCCATGATCTATTAGCCAATGCCATAGGTATATGTGATACAGACTCTTTTGATTGCTGCTTTGAATCTGTCTTTCATTGTGGTAGCCCACTTTTCCTTTGGTGATTAACTGCTGCTACTTGGCTTCTGCCATCCAATCATCCCCATAGTGTTTAAGGAATCTAGTTCCATGACAGCAGTTCCTTCAGTAATACCTGACCTACAGAGAAGAAAAACCACAGAGCTCTTCAGAGAAGATGGAGTTAGACTCACAAATTTATTTCTCACAATCCTGGTAAAAGGTGTGTCCTCTGGACATTCCTAGGGTGGGTGGGTAGGTCTTAAGTGGTGAATCCGTTCTAGTATTTCAATCTCTAACCTTTGGATCACCTCATCTATAGTATACCAGGATATTGGGCATCTCAACTTCAGGCATTGTAGGCCATCTTTTGTTCCACATTTCAGCCAGACCCTCCCCGCCCCGACTACAACACTGAATCCAGAATCTCGGCTTAGTGGGCTCATATTCATAAGTTTAACCTGACCCAATTTTATATTCCTTCCATCTTTATCTCTTACATTTAATATCCATTTCCACACATATTCCCCTGACTTCTGTCTATATAAATTGAAGAACTCATGCAGTTCCTTTAAAGTATAGCATACTTCCTCATAGATCCCACTTTGTACTTCACCTTTGGGGGCTTGTTGTGATTTTAGTCTTGTTATAGGTCTAGAAGAGAAGAGGGGTAGTGGGGCTGGGTATGGAGAAACATTATAAGTGCCTTGCAAGCCAATTACCTCAAAGCATTCCCTTGCAGTTTCATCTGGTGAAACAGGAATAATCTCTTCAGGTCGGGGGTGGATGGCAGACTCCTCAGGGCATGGTGGAGGATGGGTAATGGTTTCTTCATGGCAGGGAGGATATTTAGACTCCTTGGGGCTGGCTGGTGATTGGGTAGTGCAGGCTTGAGGTTGGTGGTAACTCCTCAGGGCAGGGAGGAGGTCTGGACTCCTTGGGGCAGGCTGGGGATTGGGTAGCCTCCTTAGGGCAGACAATTACAGATTTATCTGGTAAAGTCTCAGCAGAATTTAGACTTTCAGTGTCCCCACCATTATCATCATCAACCCATATGTCTCCATCCTAATCCTCAAGGTTCCACTCCTCTCCAATGAATGCCCTCACTTTAACAGCAGACATACTGCAAGATTGAGATTTTAGTTTCCTTTGTAACTCTGCTACTCACACAATGAGACTCTGGGTCTAGTTTTTAGAGATTTCAAGTCTGCAGCTGCACGAAACAAGATTTTCTTTCAGAGCACACATAGAAACTTTCACATAATTCATGCAGTGCTTAAGTTGTAAATTTGAAACCTTTCTCATCCATTTCTTTTGTAACTGTATCCTGAGTATTTAGGAACAGCTAGCCAACATCAGTGTACCTTTTAACTTCCTAAACTCTGTTAAGGTGTTAAAAACACTTTCACCTAGATCCTTGCCTCTTATAAGCATAGAAGTAGTTGTATCCAGTGGTGATATTTTGCATATCTCTGTTGCCAACTCATGCTATGGACTGTCAGCGGCCTCTTGATTATTGGAAACAGAGTCATTAGTGCCCTTGAATCTAATCAGAGTAAAGCGCCAATTGCAAATATCCCAGAACCAATTCAGGAATCCCCTTTTTAAGATTCTGTTTCTTGAGAAACACTCCCAGTACCAAGCTGTATTAGCAGGGATCTGTGTGGAAACAGAACCTACAAGAGATATCTGTAAATAGTATGAAATCTTATAAAATTGTCTCACATGACTATGGGGATGCACAAGTCCAAATTCCATAGGGCAGCCTACAAACCAGGGCCTCCGATGAAGGCCCTTGATGAATTCCCCAGGAGATGTTTGCTGTCTGAGGTAGAGATGGGAATGCTCTCTCTCTGAATGCTGAAATCACTTCCCCTTTTAAGGCCTTCAACTGATGAGACATCACTCATTGCTGACAGCAGTCTCCTCAGTTGACTTTTGATGTAACCAGCCATCTATGCAATCAACTCATTGATGAGTAAAGTCCACAAAATGCCTTTGTGTTACAAATAGCCCAGTATTTATTTGACCAAACAACTGGGCACCATTACCTGACCAAGTTGACACATTAGCCTAACCATCACACATGATGGTTCATCCTCACAGAAACCCTATGCCTTGGGTGCTAGATTTATCCCCACTTTCAGATAAGGGTCAGACAGCTAATAACATGTGGCACCAAACTGGCATCCAACAATCCTGACAGTGAATGCTGTTCTCTTAATTCACTATATTAAAATGATATCTTACACTATTATGCAAAATAATTTTTATATGGAGATAGACCTTGAAATAGAGATGATGGAGATAGAGATTGCCCATAAATTAAGCCCCTAGTATTAAGTACCCTACAATTCAAATTACTACTTTATGTAGCAGAGGCATCCTACCACAAATGTTGCAGATCACAATTAAAGACAAGTTTTAAGTAGTGAAAACCAATTTGTGCCAGTATCATACTCACTATATTTCTTCATACTATACAAACATGCAGATTATAACTTCCTTATGAAGGCATTAAAGTATAAATAAAGTTAAAAGTGTGTTTTTAATCTTTCCCCCTTGAAGAAAGTAGGCACAGAAACAACATACAGTGGGCTGTAGATAAAAGAAAAATATAATACTAAGACATCACATATATTTTATAAGAACTTTAAAAAAATAAATGCTGAAATTCTTGTGTCTTATACTTATTCAAATGTAGCACAGTTTTCTCCATATATTGAAAAGGCTACTGTCTTAGTTTGCCACAGGGCTGTTGATGTAAAGTACTAGAAATGAATTGGCTTTTATAAAGGGGATTCATTTGAGGTAAAAGCTGACAGTTCTGAGGCCATGAAATGTCCAAATCAAGGCATCAGCAGAGATGTTTTCTTAGGGTCCTGCCATGTGGCAAAGCAAGGTGGCTGCCAATCTCTGCAGAGGTCTCTGCCTTCCCCTTCAGAATCTACCATCTCCCAGAGTTCATCTGTGGCCAACCAGGCATAGGGCTTTTCTCTTTAGTGTCTCCTCTTTCAGTCTCTCTGGACTTCTCAGTCTTTCTGCAGCTGTAGGTGAACCTGGGGTCCCCTCTCACATGGCAGAAAAAGGGTAGCCTCCTTTTCCTCTGCATGTATTTTTCTCTGTCTAGATCAGACCCAGCATGTGGATGTAGATCCAAGCTGATTTACACCTCACTGACATAGTCCAATCAAAAGCCCCAAATCAATCATATCAATAATCTAATCAAAGGACCTTCAAACTGAATTTAATGCAATCAAAGGACCCTACATCCACATAAATAGATTAGTTCAAGAACATAATCTTTTTCTAGGATTCATAAAATTCAAACTGTCACAGCTACATTCATAGCTTCTAAGAGAGCAGAAACATTTTACTATCCTGGTTCTTCAAAAACAGTTCATAATAAACATCATAAGCCATGAAGAAAAAACATCATAAGCTATATGCTAAAATGACCACTGCAATCTTAAATTTTTTGTTTTCAATCTTTCCTGATTGTTTTTTGTAGACTCTGCCTGAGAGGGTTATCAGTAAGGTTCAGTCAGGAAAACAGAAAAAACCCTAGGTATTTCAAAGGGAGAAAATTTAATAGAGGAAACCGGTTACACGGGTGTTAGGTGAGTTGGGAGAGAAAAGCAGGTAAGGAGAGCTAACTCAGAAATTAGTAACTGAGTGTGCCAGTTATCTATTTTTGCATTAAAATTATCTCAAAATTTAGTGGCTTGAAACAACAATAATTTTATTAACATCTTTCCAACTTCTGGGAGTTGAGTGAACTCGGTTAAATGGCTCTAACTTGAGTTCTCTTTTGCTGTTATAGTCAGATGGTGGGGGAGGTTGGAGTCATTTCTAAGTCTTCCTTGCTCACAAATCTGGTAGTTGATACTAGCTGTTGGCTGAGACCTCAGCTGGAGCTGTTGACTGGAATACCAACATAAAGCTTTACCATGTGGCCTGACCTTCCTTACAACATGACAGTCTCAGACTTCTTATATGTTAGCTAAGGGCTTCAAATGTAAGTGATCCAAGAGAAGGCTGAAGATGGATCACTTTTATGATTTAGCTTTAAACATCACATTTATCACACTACATCACTAATGCCATATTCTAATGGTTGATTAGTCACTAAAATTGACATAGATTCAAGGGTAGGGGATATAGGCCCCATCTCTTAGTGGTAGGAGTATCAGAGAATTTGTGGACATTTTAAAACCACCATTCAGAAGAAGCAGCTACCACCTCTATGACTAGAAAAAGAAAAGGATGAGTTGATGTTACAAGAATCAAGAACTATAAGCTAGTACTGGAGGCATAGAGAAGGCTGTGATAAAATCACCAAGGGGACATTCCTTGGCACATTTTGGGAGAGGTGGAATGCAACTCTAGAAATTATCATTCTAAGTCCAATGATCCCATGGGTGCCATCCTAATTATTCCATCATACACATTGCTCTTGTAGTCTGCATCTTATATAAACATGCCTGATTTGACAAAGTACTTACCAGCACGCTAGTAAACTGACTAGTAAATTAATCAGTGATTTTGGTAATGATATAGTTTCTCAATAAAAATCTCTGTCAAAATGGGCTGGCTGTTTTTCAGAGACTGAGTCTTTAAGACTTTTGACATATAGCAGTCATTCCAATAAGTCATAGTTTTAAGAAAAAAAATTGTGCCAAATTAAAATAAACTTAAGGGACTTAATAACCAGATGCAATGTGTGGTCTTGACATGGACAAACCAACTATAGAAGACATTTTTTGGTCAGTTGTGGAAATATGAATATGATCTGGATATTAGAAGAGACAAAAATTTACTGGACTGGAAAGGTGAAGCTTATTGGCTAAGAAAAGAAACTTACAAACCAGGATGCACAGCATTAATATGCATTAAGATATTGGCAGTGATGATCTCGGAAGTTGTGGGAATGTGATGTTTCTTTGTGTTCTTCTTGTTTTGTGCTCTAGTATTCTATAGTGCATTTATGCTGCTTCTGTAACTATACAAAAGTTATTTTAAAATAAAGTCATTTTTTTTAAAAGTATGACATACAAGTGGACTTATAATCATCTAGAAACTGTTCCTCAGATTTGCAATTTCAGAAACGCAATGTCAGTCTGAGGAACAAAGTCATGTTAAAAAAACCCTGAGTCCAGGTAGAAGCCAGAGACAGAAATATGACCCCAGTTGGCATCAATATACCCTTTTTGGATTCACAATGATATTAATGATTCTGAACAAAGTGCTATAGAAAAAGAAATCTAAGAGTCCTCTAAACTAATTATCTTTTCTCTCCATCCATGAAAATATTCAATTCTCTCCCATCCTGAATTAAACATGATGTTCCCCTCACTTCTTTCCTTGATTCTCTTCTTTTTCTTTTTACTTTATATATTCCTACAAAGCATATCTTGATCTACGGTAATAACTCTGAAATACATGCTTTCATTGCTGATTGCTCCCCTGAGCATGAAACTGATTACTTGCTAAACATTTCCATTTAGATTCTCATGGGACCTAGGATTCAACATATCCAAAATTAAATTTAATCATATTTCTTCCTACAAAACATACTCTTAAATCTATATTTTCTAATCCTTATTGGCAATACCACAATCAACATAGCAATCTCTCTGTTTGTCACACTGGTTGACTTAAACAATAACCAACTATGTATTGGCTCACAGTTTTGGAGGCTAGGTAGCTAATGGCGGCACATAACACATCAAAAATGCTCAACATCATACATCATTAGGGAAAGGCAAATTTAAAACCTCAATATGATACCACTATGCACCTATAAAATATCAAATATTTTTAGATACTGAAAACACTGACCATACCAAGTGTTTGTGAGACTATGGAACACCTGGAACCCTCATACACTGCTCATGGGAATGTAAACTAGCACAACTACTTTGGAAGAAAAGTTTGGCAGTTTCTTAAGTTAAATGTACATCTACCACATGATTCAGCCATTCCAATCCTAGGTATTTACCCAAGAGAAATGAAGCAAATGTGCATACAGAGATTTGAACATGGATGTTTGCTGAAGCTTTTTTTGTAATAGTCCAAAACTGGAAACAATACATCAACAGGTGAATGTATATACAAATTGTGTTCTCCTCCTACAATGGAATACTACTCAGCAGTAATAAAGGATGAACTATTGATATATACAACAACTCAGATGATTCTCAAATATTTATGCTGAGTACCTCTTCCTTGCTTTAGTAAAACACATATGTAAAATTCACAGAATAAATGTAATAAATAATTATTTGCAAAATTATTACAATCTCCACACATTTTGCCTTGCCATGCCCTACCTGCATCTAACTAACTATGACTGCAGAGTGATTAAAGTCCTTCAGTATGGTTTATTGAGGACCCCAGTTCCCTCAATGCCAGTAATGAACTAAACTAAACATCTTTTACATTCCAAACAGAATAATATTCCAATTCTCATTTTTACCACTTCATATATCTTATATACCTTCCTGTATATAATAATTTCTTACCTAGACAAAAGCCTTTACGACTAGTATGAGTTGGTAATTTGGGCAGCATATAAACTCTTCCCAGAGAGAGGAAAATATAATCATGATTTTACTGTGTGAAAGGAAAGCTAAAATACCTTCTCATTTCTGAAATTGCCCCTCTGTTACAAAGAAAATAACACTAATAGAAAAAAATATGCATATAGTATTTAGCAATTTGGTGATTCCAAAAGGAGTAGCAAAATGAAAAAAAAATACTTTTCAGTTATTGTTATTGAGTATTTATAAATTAGTCAGGATGCATTTCCTTATATTGAAGATTGAACATCACAGATTGACTACAAAATACTGTATGTACCATTTTGTGTATATGGCTTGGTTATGGAAGAAAAGAGAGAAGATTAAATGTGGTCCTCTGGAGGAGGAATTAGTGGTGTGGCCTCTTTATATCTTCTCAGGGGTATACACCACTGGGCTATATCCACCAATTAATCTATTTAACAGCATAATTTTGATATCTACTCCGAAGCAGACCCAATTTCACATGAAAATAAACATCAAAATGCAGGTAGTTCTCATGACAGACACTGCTTTTAAGTTGATTATCTTTTTAAATGATACCATAGGGGACATGTGAAGTCAGAAATGAAGCAATATACCCATTTATTGTTTTCAAAATAACTCTAACCTTCTACTTATGATTTATTCTCCTTTACAGCCTCATGTTCTTTTGGTGAAGATTGCTTCCAAATATTCCATTGCTAATCAGATTCTTTCATATCACTCATAAAAGGCTATATATGTGAGATAGATATATATATAGATATTTATATAGATATATAGATATATCTATTCCTAATCATTTATAACGTTATAGAATTTCCTTACAGCTACTTCAGTCATATTGAAATTCGTGGCCAAACTTACCACCATCTGGAAGGTGATGCCTAGTTGATTGATCCTTAAGTGTATGCAGAGTATAAATAATGGTATGCTCATTTTTCTTGACTCTTACTTTATCAATTCAATATTCTTTTTATGCTTAAAAAGTCATACATTTTAAGGAAAGTTTTTAGAACATCATCAATGCCCATATATTTGCTTTCTTTATGCCTTTTTTCCTAACATGAAAGCTTAAGCTTCTTGAGTCCATGTGCTGGTTGATTCTTTTGTGGACCCCGGAAAATTATATTCTTAAGCTAACCCATTCCTGTATGTGTAAGCCTGTTGTATGTGGTACATTTTAGTTAGATCTAGTTAAGGGACCTTTAGATTAGATCACTTTAAGTAAGGGCAATTGATTAAGTTGCAGGGCCCAAGGTGAGTACTAATCCTCTCAATAAATGGAGGAAAGATGAGAAGAGCTGCCATTTTACCCTGCCATGTGAGAGAGGACTCCAGTATCACTTAGAGCTGCAGAAAGAAAAACCCTGAGAGGTTGAGAGAGATGCCTGAGTCTGGAATCAGTGGAGTAGAGCAGCCCAAAGATGAAGAGATGAAACCCAGAGAGAAATGAGCCATATGTCTTAACACCAACAGCTGAGCTCCAGGAGAAAGTGAGCCTGGAAGAGAAGGCAGAGACAGGCCACCATTTTGCCTTGCCATGTGATAGTAGTCCAGGATCTTCAGCAGCCAAACTTTGGTGAGACAGCATCTCCAATGATGTCTTTATTTATACATTTTCATAGCCTCAGAACTATAATGTTTTATCCTAATAAATTCTCATTATAAAACCCAATCCATTTGTGGTCATTTGCATTGGCAGCCTCTGGCAAAATAAAAGACAATCAATAATATGGGCTGATAAAATAAATCAAAATTCTAAAGCTGTTCTGCAGTAAGGATAATGGTCCAGTTAATTCTTACAGACCACCCTGTCTCTTGGACTAGACTGCCTAACCACTCCGAAACATAGGCAATTTATATCCAACCTCCCTTTCCTAGTTTCTTTTGTTGTTGCTTCCCATTTTCTAGCTGTAGCCATGTGTTATACAGAATAAATTCTATAAATTTGAAATAATATATATGGCCTGTAGCTCTCTTTGAAGCTGACATAATTTTGGGGCAGTAAATTTTAAGCATGAAGAGCTCTGAGATATTGCAGCAAATGGGGCTATTTAAGTATTTCCCAAGGATTTACAAGCAGGGTAGCAAATAGATTTCATCTGTCTCTCAGTGTCAACTCTAGTTAGTTGGTAATTGAATTTTTAAAGAGCTGGATTGAAGATTTTTAAGGTGACATCCTAAGCCCTGTGCATAGCAGGTCATTATAGATTATCAATGTTCACCATTAGTTGGGATGTAGGAGGTGGTTTAGTCATGCTGTGCCCTGAGTCATTCTAAGGCACCTAAAGGAAACCTAAGTCAAGCAATGACCATTGTAACCTAGGTTGAGGTGCCATAATCATTCTGTCTCCCAGATGCCCCACACTAGCCCTCTGTCATCCTTCATTGATCCTGTGAAAAACAGCATTGTTTTCCATGTTCTAGATTGCATCTCTCAACTTTTGCAGTAGTCTGGATTCAAATTAGGTTCTGCCAATTAGATGCCTTTTCATAATATTATGAATGCACAAATACAGTGAACATTGTATTCCCATGGTTCTCAGCTGTTTCTGTTGTCAAGACAGGTTGTGGAACTATGAGATCCTCCTACATCACTATTCCACATTCCAGTGTCTTGCCTAGTAAGACAGTTACACATTCTACCTCAATACCTTTCAGAGGCCCAAACTATACCTATTCCTGCACACCCTCTAATTATTTTCTAAGCACCTATTTTCCTGTATTAAGCCCTTTTTTGCTTAAAATACATAGAGAGGTTGTGGTCATTTAAAGCTGTATTCCTGGGCGGGGGGGGGGGAATGTTCTTAAATTTAATCCATTCTTGTGGGTGTGAACTCTTTTTAAAGGTACCTTTTGATGAGGTTACTGCATTTAGTCCAGCTAAATCAGGATGGGCCTTAATCCTATTACTGAAGACCTTATAGGGAAAGTTACAGAGAGAGAAAAAAGCCTCTGGGAGCAGCCAGAAGCTGAAAGTCAATGGAACCTGGAAGAGATGGGAGAAGTCAAGAGGGATCACCATGTACATTGTCATGTGACAGAAAAAGCCAAGGGCCAAGGATCACCAGCAGCCAGCCCTAGAATAGCACAGTCTTCTAGGAGAAAGCATCTCCTTGAGTATGCCTTGATTTTGGGCTTCTCCTAGCCTCAAAACCATGGGCCAAAAAATTCTCATTGTTTAAGCCAACCCATTGAATGGTATTTGTTTTGGCTGCTAGGAAACTAAAACAGAGATATTCATAATTATGTATCTTTTACTGAATATGAGGGAGGAGCAGAACTGAAATGTTTTTATAGCACAGAAACACAATTTTTAATTGAGCTCTACACATCCTGATTATTGTCTTTGTGTTGCGTCTGTCATGATGGGAAACCCAAAAACGGCACTCGGAGGGAGCGGGTGAACTAGGCTTTATTACGCGCGCGGGCCCAGAGGAAAGTTTGGTTTCCAAATTCTGGGCCCCCAGCCCCAGTTTTCTGGAGTTTTTATTGGGGTCTGCAGTCTCCCGTTCATTGGCTAGCGAGTTGGTGGGTGGAATTTTCCATTACCTTAAGCAACTAAGCAAGCGTGGTTACAGAAGCAGAATTTGCAGGTTACGAAATCAAGCGGGCAGGGTTACAGAGCCAGAAGTGCAGGTTCCAGCTCTAAGGCGGGAGATTCTTGTCAGGAAAAGGGGGAGGGGGAGGGCTGCAGTGACTTTTCCTTATCTTTTCCCCTCCTTTGACGTCCTTATAATTCCCATAGGGCATCATCTGTACTCAGGGGACTGTATCCCCTTAGGGCTAGAATCTTGGTGGTAGTTATGCATGATATCGTTGTTTCAATGAATCTGATGAGTGCCTTTATCAGGCATGGGCCAAAGATGGCCGCTATGAGCAAGATGAATAAGGGTCCAGCCAGGGGCAGAAGCCAAGAGGTCCACTGTCTAAGGTTCCAGCCCCAGAACTCGTTTAAGTGGTTTTTCCTCTTTTGGATTCGATCCCTAACTTCCTTCACTTTGGTAGTGATTATTCCTGTCTCATTAACATAATAGCAGCACTCCTCCCCCAGGAAGATACACGTCTCCCCTTTCTTCACAAACTGAGGCTTCAGATAACTTATAACATTCTGCCGGCATATAGGTACGGTGGGTAAAGGAAGAGGAGGGTTGGTATTTCCCTGCGAGCTGTTTCAACCTATCCGTTGCTGAGAGAGGGTCTTGTAACAACTGGAGCAGGGCTGGGAACTGGCGTCAGCCTGAAGGAGAAGAGGAAAAACAGCCTAAGGCACAGAAACATCTTACTATGCACCAGTATGCTATAGCAATTAGGGTTCTATTCACAACAGTCCAGTCCGCGGGGGCCACAGCCCCGAGTCCAATTCCAAACACCAAGGCGATCAGGCCGCATAAACACAGGCCCTACCAGGAGCAGGGGCTCATTCAGCTGGCGATCGGCAAGGTTGGTGCTCGAGGATCTCGGGTGATTCGCACTCTCAGGGGGTGGTTGGGTACGTGTTGGGCTGTCCAGCTGTTCTGCTCCTTATCGTGATGGGCCTTCTTGACCCTGGAATGATGAATCCAGGGGGTGATACCTGCAACTTTAAGAGGAGTGGGAGTTATAAGGATTACAGTATGTGGACCTGTCCAGGAAGGCTGGAGGGGTTCTTTTCTCCAGTCTTTGACCCAGACCTGGTCCCCTGGCTGATGAGGGTGCACCGGGTATCTCAAGGGGATGAGGTTTTGGGACAGGCAGTTTTATGTATTTCAGCTACAGTTCCTCCAAGCTGCTGGAGAATGGAATCTAGGTTGGGCTCCCCCAGAAGCCTGAGACTTCCTCTGAACACCCGGATGATTGGGGGTGGCTGCCCAAACAGAATTTCAAAGAGTAGCCTGTGGGTCCTGGGTGCACCTAACACGGAGAAGGGCCAAAGGGAGTAAATCTACCCAGGGGGGACCAGTTTCCTGGCAGAACTTTGCTAGGGTGGCTTTGAGGGTTCGATTCATGAGCTCAACTTTCCCTGAACTTTGAGGCCTGTGCTACTTTGTTTTTTCATGTACAAACAGGTTAAAGTCTCAAGTCACATTTGGAAGCCTCAAGGCGGGGGCTTGGCTAAATTGTTTCTTGATGTTTTGAAAAGCCCCCTGTTGGACTTCTCCCCAGGCAAGAGATTCCCTTTCCAGCCCTGCCAGAGTTTCGTAAAGGGGTCTGGCCATTGCTGCAAACCCAGGAATCCAGATGCGGCAGAACCCTGCCACTCGGAGCTGTCTTTTCGTGGAGGGTGTGGGGATGGAGCAGATCACCCTTTTCCGCTTGGGTCCTAGCATCCAGAGCCTTCACGAGATGTTGAACCTTAGGTATTTGACCTGCTGTCTACAGATCTGAGCCTTTCTCCACCCAGTCCATGTTAAAAGTTGGAGGAGGGTTTAGGTTCCCTTCCAGCAACTTTCTTCCGCATGAAGTTTCCATTCTTCGCTTTGGGGCATGGTGACAAGGAAAGTGAGACTGGTTCCGAGGCTTAAGCTTGCTGAGCCTTCAGGTTTGAAGATAATCTGGG
>JAQZBX010057746.1:0-17866 GCA_029593785.1 Cabassous unicinctus
CTTTAAAAAAAAACAAAAAAAAAAAAAACAAAGCGGTACTACCAGCAGCACGCAAGCATCCCCCTCATGGGAAGAAAGGCCAGTCTTGCCCAGCCCTGATACTTCTCCCCACCACATCCTCTCCTCCTAGCTCCCTAGCCCCTCTGCTGTCCCCCCAAAGTAAATATAAAAGGGACCCCCAGTGTCAGGGCTATCTTACAACCACTCCATTTTGCAGTCACCCAGAGGGGTGACATACCCCATTGCTCAGCTTCCAGTGCTCCTTCCTGGACCAGTCTGGGACAGTGCACTAAAGAACTAGACCCCAAACCTCTGGGCCACCCTCTGTCACACAGAATGGGCCCAAAATAGTTCCCAATTTTTCCAAGATGGAAGCAAGTCAGCCACAGAAAAAAAGGATCTTTGAGCTTCTTCCCCAGAGCCAGTCCAGGTCCCAGGCCCTCCCTGTTGCCATGACTGCCCCTGGCCCCACTGGAAAGAAGCATTGAGAAGCCAGAGAAACAAAGGTGGGGCTATCAGGGAAGGTTTCCTGGAAGAGGCGTGATGCATGTTAGACCCCAAAAGAAGGAAGACTGGGCAGGGGAAGGGAAAGCCAGCTGCCTCGCTAATTCCACAAAGATGCCGAGTCTTACATCAGAATGGAGATTTTCCATCCCCACCCAGGCAGAAGGCTGCACAGGCCAGAGCTCTTCCCACCAGCACGTTTGCTCCTGCCCACGCCATTGGCCTATCCAGCCTGGGTGGGTGGTGAGGGGTCCAGGAGGCAGGCCAGGGAGCAAGCCCCGTGCCCGGGCAGCTCCAAGAAGCAGCCAGACTGCGAGCCATTTTCACAACCAAAGTCCATGAATGATGAGGGATGCACATTCCCAGGAAGCAAAATTGCCAACTCCAGACTTAATTGGCATTAAATTGGACATTATAGTAGAACAGGTTGATTCCAAAGTGTCATTAAGCACAACATCCACTGTGGCTTGACGAGCTCATGGGAGCCAAAAGAGCCCATTTGGAGCAGGAGTGAGAGGAGAACTCAGGGCCACACGTCCACCAGCAGTAATCTGGACCCCAAAGGGGAAGCCACAGGGAGACAGGGTGCTGAGCTCCCCAGTCTAGGCTGCAGGACTGTGGGTGTCTCCTCTGGGGAGCCCTCTGAATCTCAGGGGTCTGTTTTCCTCCTGCTGAGGCACTCAAGTCCCACAGGAAGTCCCAGGCCTCTGCCCTCTAGCTGGGGAGGCTGTCACTGGGGGTCCCAGCCCCTGCCCTCTACCTGGGGAGGCTGACACTGGGTATACCAGGCCTCTGGCCTCCAACTGGGGAGAATGACACTGGGGGCCCCAGGCCTCTGCCCTGTAGCTGGGAATGCTGACACTGGGGGTCTCGGGCCTCTGTCCTCTAGCTAGGGAGGCCAGGGAGGTTGCACAGTTGAGGGTGGGCCCAAGGGTCCCGAGATGGCCCTGGCACCCTCTGTCACAGGGCAATTCCCTCCCTCTCACCCCCGTTAGGCTAAGGGTTGAGGACCAGGAGCCACTCCAGATCCTCACTGGGGAAAAACAGGACACAGGAGAGCAGAGCCTGGTGCTTGCTCAGAGCCAGGTGGGCATAACAACACAAGTGTTGTCAGCCACCCTATGAGCAGGGACCACAGGCTGCCCACTCTGCACATGGGGGGTGGCCCCAGAAATGCCAAGCCACCTCCATTTTCCTGATCTCCACAGCCTGGCACCAAGCCTTTAGATGGTTCCACCAAACCAGAGGTCTGGGTGTGGCCCTAAGTCCCCTCCACCCAGGACCAGCCCAGGACACCCACCTTTGCCTCCTGGGCTGCCTGAGTCTGGAACCCTGCTTGGGTGGGCTTCCTCTGCCCCTGGTGTCAGCTCTGCCTGGGCTGACTCAGGCCTGCCAACCCCACCTACCCTGAGCCTCAAGAATCCAGAGGTAATGCCCACCCCCAATTGGGGTTCCCATGCTTTCCGGCTCCCACCCCCCCCCTCCCAGAGGAGCCAGAGGAGCTTGGGAGGGAAGGAGTGTGGGACCACAGCCCTTTTCCTGGGAGGGCCCCAGTAACACATTCTCCCAGTCCCACAGCTGAGCATGAATGGGCTTCTCCTGCCCCAGTTTCCCTGCAGTGATTTCTGGTGGACAGTCCTAGTGCTGGGAAGTCCAAACAGCCCTTGAGTCTGGGGGCGACACAGCTCTCACCCACCCAGACCTAAACCAACAGCAGGCATTGGCACTGGCTCTCTGCAGGGTGCTGCGGCCCAGGAGGAGGCAGACAGACAGGTGCGGGAGAAGAGGCTCGGATCCCAGAGCAGTCTGTCCAAGGGCACTGGGTGAGCAAGCAGCTGAGCCAGGCTGAGGCCAGGCGTGTCAGTGCCACAGCCTGTAGCCTGAGCCAGGCTGGCTGGCTGGCCCTGTCATTTCACTCTCAGGGCAGGCATTCCACTAAAGTCTTATCGGCCTTGGGCAGGGACAGGAGAGGTTTCACAGAGTGGAAAGCATGAGCAAGGAGCAAAGAGGAGTCAGTCCCATGTCGCCAAGCAGAGCTCTCCAAGCTCAATGTGGGAGGTGCAACTCACGCTCCCAGAGAGCCATCCTGGGTGCTGGGGAGGGTGCTGAGAGGTTGGAGCTGTGAGATGGAAATGTGTTGGGTGCCCAATTCACAGCCTGGAGAACAGCTTCCCCTCAGCAGACTTGGAGCAGGTGAGAAATGATGAGGCCAAGGGCTCGCTTGTTTCCAAGCATGACCTCACCCACCTGACAAATCCACATATACCAAAACAAGGGGCATCTGCTGCCAGGGCCTGACGTGGACCTTGTAGCTCCCAGCCACCTTTAGAGCTGGGTACAGGGCCCTCTCCCAAGGCCTAGCTCTGCCTCTGCCCAATTCCCTTCTAGCTGCCCCCCTCTGGAACTCAGAAAACACAATTCTTCTGCATGGTTCTTGGCAGGCATCCAGGCCAGGCCTCACTGGGGTGGCCAAGAGCCATGCACTCAGCCCTCCTGGACTCTTCTAGATTCAACCAGGTCCTCAGGGACATCAGCCCATCTGAGAGGACAGTCCAGGCACAGCCAGCTGCCTGGGAACTCAGAGGGCTCCTTGAGAACTGGCTCCACCCACAGCCCCTGTGCCCCCCAGTGACCTCCACAGCACCCAGAGGCCATGTGCCAAGAGAGGGGTCTGAGCCTGGTTGAACAGAGTGGGAAGCTAAAATTCCTCCCCCACCAGGGCTGCCCACTCAGGCACATGCCCTGTGCAGGTGCAGAGGGCCCTGCCCCGGAGAGTAGCCGCTGGGGAAGGTCACACCCAGGAGGGTCCCCACTTTGTTTCATGCTCTGTGGCTGCCATTTTTAAACTCTAAATAATTTTTTAACAGAGGGCCCTACATTTTCTCTTTGCACTAGACAAATTCCACAGCCAGGCTGACTCTCACCTTCCACACTCTGTGGACTGGAACCAGCCATTCCCCCAACCCCAGGGGCTTGGCTGCACATCAGCGAAGTGGGTCATCTGAGTGCCCAGTTCCCAGGGTGGTTGGGGAGGAATGGAACTGGCTGAGCTCTGGAGATTTGGGGTGGGTAGGGATAGATGGGACAGAGAGAGGGGACAGGGAAGAGGGGGACAGAGAGAGGGAATAGGGAGGAAGGGGCAGGCTCAAGGCCACAGAGCAGAGCAAGGGCCAAGACACACCCAGTGTGGGGCCACTGCTGCTCTTTCTCACATGGAGCCCCCTCTCCCTCCTGCTTCCCCGCCCCCTCCACCCAGGAGCTGGGCGAGCTCAGCCTGAATCTCATGGAAAGACATGGCTGCACATTTTCTGAGATGCTTAAAGCACTGTCTGGTGGTGTCTAGGCTCCCCAGGCCTACAAGGTATCCTGACCCCCACGTCAAGCTCCCCAGGCCTGTGATGGGCTGGCCAGCTCAGCCCCTCAAGGGCCCTTCCCCTCCCAGGCAGGCCCACCCAGCCTGCACCCTGCAGGCTCCAGGCCTCACCAGGCCAGGCCAGCCTGCTTCAGGGGGTCTCTTCTGGGACTGCAATATCCCCCTTTGTGAGTTTATTTCTGCTATTGCCAAACTACAATATGGCATTGCTCTGGAATTTTGACATGACACCAGTGGGTGTTTTATGTGCCGCACAGGCTCTCGGGCCTGTGAGAAGGCATGGGGTACATGGTCTCGCTATAACTTGGGACCCTCTGACAACGTGGTGGAAAAGCTGACACAGCTCCTCCAGAGAGCACTGGAACAGCTCCAGCCAACGGAGGAAGGGAGGCAGCCTCCTGACACTGGCTCACAGGGCTCCCTCCACAATCCAGCCTGCACCCACATCCTTGAAACTCCCGGGAATGCAAGAGGGAGCATCACAGAGGGTAGATGGGAAAGATGGACACCTTTACCTGCTGTCCAGGAGAAGCCTGACACATTCTCCACCTAGTGGGGAAGGGACTTCTCATGGGCAAGGGGGCCCTCCACCAACTGAGGATTTCCCAGAGCCTCTGCCTCCAACCTGCTCAAAAAATCTGCCAGCCCTCCCTCATGGCCCTTGACACTGTCCACCACACTCGTTTGGTGATGGTGGCTGCTTGGGTGAGATCCAGAGCTCCTGGTACAATTTATGATGTTCTCTTGAGGAAAACAACCCACATCAGGTGAAGAGCTTCCGACATAATTCTGAGTGCTACTTTCACTTTCCTCTTCAGGGGATCCCAATCACCCATTGGATCCCTGTGGCATTTGACTCTGCAATTCCACTTCTAAAAGTCCATCCTGGGGAAATACTGGAGAAATGTGTGTAGCTGCCCACAGCAGCTCAGGCTATTGAGACCCCAAACTGGGAACCAACAAAATGCTGAACAAGGAGGGGTTGGGCAGAGCCCAGGACAGCTATTGAAAGAATGGGGCAGCCCCACACACAGCACCCAGGAAAGAGGGCTTTACTATGAAAGAGAGCAAGTTCTAGAAGGGAGTATACATGGGGATGGGCCCCTCCCAAGACAACTTGAGTGTGGGTCTCAGGTAGCAAGTGCACTGAACATTCTGGAAGGATGCACCATGAACTCACCAGTGGCAACAGCAAAAGGGCTGACCAAGTGATGGGGCCCTCACCTTTCACCCATCTCACCTCGAGAAGTTTCTTCTCAAATGCACACACATACACATCAGTGCAGAAGTCGAGAATAAACCCTACCTAGCCGAGAATCAGAAGGCCTGGGTTTGAATCCAGATTCTACCACTACCCAGCTGTGTGAGCTTCAGCCAACACCTTCCCTTCTTGGTTGCCCCATTTGTCACCAGGAGCCTCAGCCAAGCTTGGCTCCATCCTGGGAAGCCCACAGCTTGCCCTCTCCTCCCTCGGAAACCCTAAAGTTCTTCCAAGGGATTGCAGCTGACACAGAAGCCCAGGGCAGGAGCAGGGAAGTGTGTGGGCATCTGGCCCCCAGCACCTGGGAGATAGATTCAGTCTTGACCCTGGTCATGAGAGCCCAGAAGTCCCATCCCTGCACCCTCTGTCCTCATCCTCCAGGGAGGGTGATGGAGGCTGTCCGCAGTGAGAGGATCAGCCTCAGCCCACCCTCCAGAGATGGCAAAGTGCCTGCAAGCTTCCCTCTTGGTCACACATGGGCCTGTATTTAGGGAACCTGGCATACCACCATGAACATGGCGCCTAAGAATGGGACCCTATTTGGAAAGAGGGTCCTTGCAGTGGTCACAAGACCCTAAATTCAATGACAGTAGCCTTGTAGAGACAGAGAAGGAGATGAAAACACACAGGAGAAAGTGAAATGAAGACAGGGATGGGGGCAGGAGGGCCATGGTATAAGCCCAGGAATACCTGCAGCTACTGGAAGCTCGAAGAAGTGAGAAAGACCCTCTCCTGGAGCCCCCAGGGGGATCACACCATCCCCACACCTGGATTTCATACCTCAGACCCCCAAGATGTTGAGAGGATATGTTTCTGTTGTTTGAAGCTCCCCAGATTGTGGTTCTTGGAGACAGCAGCCCCAGAAAATGAAGACACTTGTTCTCGATGTGGCTTCTTTAGACTCATGAAAACCAAGGTGGGGTTCCCTGGCAGGCACCAGCACTGCCTGGATTTCCTGAAACATGGGCTCAAGACCGTGCATGCCTCCCCTCTCGAGGGCCCACTGCTTCCTTTGGCCCTGGGGCCTCCTTTCTGAGGAAAGGCCCCAGAAAGGCCACCTGCAGGCCCCCATCAGCCAGCCCCAGGTAGGAACAGTTGGGAGCACTGCAGAGAGTGAAGGGCGGGTGGTGGGCTCATTCTTTATCTTCTGTCCCAGCTCTGGTTGGCAATTCCTCTGCTGTGCCATGGAAGCAATTCATTTCCCCCTCAAAGAAGGGGGGCCTAAGTTCAAGTCCTAAGCCCAGGCCTGATGATGTGAATCCCTTTGTAAAGGAACTTTGAAGATGTGATTAGCTGAGGTGATGCCAGACTGAATGAGGAAGAGGACAGTGGTGCTAATAAGCAGAGGAAATCCTGGCATGGTGGGAGGAGACCGACGGGCAGCAAGGTGTCCAGGGGCTGGATGCATAGATGGAGCTATCGGGGCCAGCCAGCCACCCTGGGATGATTTAGACTTTGGAGGGAGTGTGGTCCTGCTTCAGGCCTCTGAAACCAGGAGGCACAGCCTGTGGCCCTCATCAGAGCGGCCCTGCAGACCAAGATAGCCTGTGGCCCTGCTGCCAGGCCCCAGTGCCCCTTTCCACTGCCCCTTCTGCTCTAGCCCCACGGCCAGCACCCTGCAGTTTCTTACCCCCTGGAATTGTGGGACCAGCCACGTGGGTCCCCTGCACCCAACCCCACCTTTGTACATTGTGACATCACTAAACTCATTTCAAATGACCTTCATTGAGGGTCATGCCTATTTCCTGCTGGGACCTTGCTCTTCCCAGGTCCCCGAGGTCTGTTACTCAGAAGGTGACAAGCTACCACCATAAAGGATGTATTCACTGGGTACTGAGTCTACAAACTCTCTAGGCCTTGGTTTCCCCAATCTGCCAAGTGAGGGCTTGTTCTGGGTGGTTTTGAAGGCCCCTGCCAGGATGCATCCCGCAAGATGGCCCTGGCTTGCAAGAAAGCAGCAAAAAGGCAGTGCCAGGCCAGGGCCCCACGGCCATGAGAAGCTCCAAGGTCAACCTGGAGCATTGCCAACACAAACAACCACCATCGGTTATCACCTCTCAAGAGTCGGTGCCCCAGGCCTGAGCCAGACATTTACATCCAGCCTCTCATAGATTCCTCACAACAAACCTTCAAAGCAGACTGAGCCTCATTGTACAAATGGGGAAACTGAGGCCAGCGAGCCAAATAGGGCATGGCTGGGCCTGCGTTGGAATGAACAAGCCACTCCCCTGGGCTGCAGATGACCTCTCTACAGAGACCAAGCAAGATCCCTCCTAAACCACTGTCAGTTACCAGCAGAGAGGCGGCTGCTGTATCAGGCTCCACTGATGGATGCCAAAACAGCAGGCAAACGTTCAAGAAGAAACTGGCTCTCGGCATAGTCTGAAAAGCCCCCTCACCTCAAAAGAGACCCAGTGCCAGTGGCCTGAGCTCCTCTGAGGACACAGAGAAAATGCCAAGAGCTTTCTGGAGGAGGCTCAGACCTGGTGGGCTGCCAGCTCAAAGGAGAGGGACAGGCATGTCCGGCACCCAGCTCCACCCAGTTTGAGGTGGGACCCAGGCACCTGGCACTCCTGGGGAGCTGCCGGCCTCACCAGGAGCCAACAAGGGGCTTGCCCTCAGCAGCCCACTCAGCACTCCCAGCACCAGCAGGAGGGGAATGCGGCCCCAACTGCATTCCACAAAAGGGGCCGCCAAGGCACAGAGCAATGGGCTGCCTGCCAAGGCCACCCAGGCTGTGGGCCTTGGAACCAGGGTCTCACCCAGGTCTGTCCACCCCCGAAGCCCTCTCTGGGTCCTCCATGCCCTCAGTCAACATGATTGGCCTTTGCAGGGAGCCCTTCTGGCCAATGAGCCAATGAGGCCATCTGCCCCTGGCCCCTGTGCTTCTGTTGATGGAAACATAGTGGACATGAAGGTCAGACATGTGGCCCACATGTCAAGCATGGCAGCATCCAAGGAGCAAGAGGCACAGGCGGTTGGGGTGGCCTGGCTGAGCTTTCCTGGAGGAAGCAGTGGTTGGGGGCAGGGGTGGCCACATGACAGGGACCGTTTAGGATATGTCACCTAGGGCCTTTCCTCACCCGCCACCACCCCAGCATCCTGGCTGGAGACGCAGGGCCCGAGGCCAGCCTGCCCACCCTGGGGAGTGGAAGGGAGGTGTCCCAAGCTCGGCGACAGAGCTCCCTGTCCATGGCCGAAGTGCCACCATCGGGACACTTTGGGAACACCCGAGGGTTGCCAGCCTCCTTGCCAATGGGGAGGGATTAGGTCTTCAAGGAGCTCCAGCCCACTCCCAGCCAGGATCCCCAGAGAACCAGCATGAGGGTTCTCAGACAGCCCCCTCCCAGCAGGTTCAGAGACCAGGGCACCCATGGGGGTTTGAGGGTGGCTGCCCCTAAGTCCATTGGCATCAGTAACCACCCAACGCATGTGCCACTTCCATCTACCCCTTCTTTCCACACTCCCCAAGAGGACGACCAGGCCCCCCATCCCTTTCCCCTTAGAAGTGCTAACAAAGAGACCTGAGTCAGGCTTGGCCCCATAATGAGCCAGGCCTGTGACCTCCCCCATTCCATCGAACCCCAAGACCCTGCCGAAAGATCAATAGCCAAGAAAGGCTCAGAGAGGGCAAACTGCTGGCTGGAAGCAGAACTGAGATGGAATCCCATTCCCTGACCCTGGCCTAGCACTCTTGCGCCACCCCTGGCCAATGGAAAGTCCAGCAAAGAAAATCGTCCCCTAAGGCAGGTGCTGCCAAGGCCTCAGCGGTGGGGGAAGGGAGACAGAGGGCTCCCTGCTCAGCAAAGCCAGCAGCTACTTTCCAAGAAAAAAATGTCCTCAGGCCTCCCAGAGGCCGGGAGGCCCCAGCCCATGGCTCTAGGCACTGCTGCTGCTGCTGCTGCTGCTGAACTGCTTCCCAGACAGATGGCCAACCCTGGGTCCCAGCCAGGTCCTGCCCCTGCCAGCCCTCCATGCTCCAGGGCCCCTTCCAGGCTGAGCCCCATGGGTAGACCCCATGGTCCTACTGCAGGGCCCTGGACACTCTGCTTTCCAGCCTGGACCTTCCAGCTTGGCCCCAGTGGGAGGAAGCCCATCCCCCAAAAACTCCACTTCCCACTCATAAAATGGACCGGTGGTTCCAGCTGGGTCCTGCAAGTCCCCAGGAGGTTTGCTCAGGGAAGACCCCGGCAGGTGGGTTCCAGGCCTAGGCTCCGGGTGATGCCCCCATTTGCATTATGTGATTAGGTCTCTTTACCAGACTGTCCTGCCAGGAAGGATCATCCTGCTGTGACATCCTTGGAGATGGCAGGGCTGTGACAAGCACCACCTCAACTCAGCAGTCCAGGCATATCCTGGCCTGGGGGTCCCCAGCTCTGGAGGTGGGGAGGGCCAGGACCTGGTCCAGAGGGAAATCCAGGCCCTGGGCTCCATTTGGGCAGGGCCAGCACCCATGGGAGCCCCCAGCTTTCCTGTCACAGACACCCTGGGACTGGCCATCAGCATCTTTCGTATCTCAGAAGGATGACATGAACTCCTCTAACTTCAGAGAGGACTAGGACCCCCAGGCTCCAGGACACATGCTTGGGGCAGCCAGGCTTCCGAGAGGTGCCAGGCAGGCAGGCCAGGCCCATGGAGCTGCTGCCCCCAGACCACAGAGCCCAGGAGCTCAGCAAGCTGTGAGGGGCAGATGATGGAAAGTGCTGGAGCTGACATATGCTGAAAGTGGGGGCTCCCAAGGGGCCAAGGTCCATCACCCCCTGGCAGGACCCTGGAGCCTTCTGTGGCTGGGGTTTCAGCTGCATGACAGAAAGTCATTCTGAGTGGAGGGACCAGCATGGCAAAGATGGGGACAGAGCATGTTCGAGGAAAGGCCAAGATTTTTCCATCATAGGGAGTGGGAGGGCCAAGGGACACTGGGCAGTTTGGGAGGGTCACCCTCTCCTCCCATGTGGGGCAGGCTGGAAGAGAAAACCCAGCAAGTTCAAAGTGAGGGACCTGCTCTCCCAGCATCTGTGTTTCTCCTGACAGAGACCCTGCTGGCCGTTCTGCCATCCTGCTCCAGGGGCTGGATGTGATGGGGCCATGGAAGGCCTCACACTTTCCCACTGATATCCCCCAACATGTTTTGATCTGAAGTGGCTGCAGAGCCCTCAGAGGCATAACTGCAGTTGTCTCTGCAAAGTGGAATCAGATGGTTTTCACAAACCATCTCCCAGCCCCTGCCTCCTCCCCTGCTCTCCCTCTCCTTTTTTTTTAATGTTCCTTGGACCATGTCCAGATGTTTCCTGCAACAACAACCCTCCAAAAATTTACAAAATAGAGAGAGAGGGAGGGAGCAGCTTCCTGCCTGCTCCGTGGAAGCTGCAACTTAGCAGGGTGGGGGCGGCCATGTCTGCAGGCCAGTAGGTGGCACCAGGTCCTAGTTCATGTCCTCTGCTTTCCCAGACCTAGGGTCTGGACACCACAGGGGACAGAACATGAGACCAGAGGGTGTTAGGGACACCCCTCTCCACTGGGGGTGGCTGCCATGTCCCAAGCTGTGCAGCTGAGCAGAGGGTGTGGCTGGGAAAAAGCAGGGCAGATCAGTCAAGGCCAGGCTTTGGGCTCTCACCAGACAGGGTGTGAGTCCAGCTCCATGGCTTACCCATGAGCCCATGGGAGCCCTGAGTCCAGGCAGAGCCTCAGTGTCCATGTCAGGAGCTTCTGTTATAATCAGCCTCTGCCAGGTCCTGGCAGCCATGCTGGGGCCATGTGGGTGGCAGTTAAAGCCAGGTGCTGTCACTTGGGCACAGGGCACTCACTGGAACATCAATAAACCAACTCACGTGGGGGAGGTGTGGTCACTAACTGCCCACTGGGAATGGGGAGGGAGGGGCACATTCCAGAGGCCTCCTGGGGAAGGGGCATTTGAACTTTGATGCAGAGACAGGTTCTCTCAGGTAAAGACTGGGAAAGGAGCGGCCTGTGCATAGGCCCACACAGGGCCTGCAGAGTGGGGCCAGGCCACCTCGACCAGGCCCAGCACCTCCTGGACATCCCCAAGCCTGGGGAGGGGCTAACCTGAGGTCTCACCAGAGCTGAGGGGTGACAGAGAAGCCTCATTCCACTGCAGCTAAGCTGGCCCCAGCACAGCCACCTCTGAGATGGCACCTCATCTCCAGGGCCAGCACCTTCCCAGGCAGCATCCCCTCCTCCCTGTTTGCCTCTCTGTGCCCAAGATGGGAAAGCCTAGCCTGGGCTAGCCCATGCCCCAGGCTCCAGCCAGCAGGTTCACTCTTGAGGGAGCTTCCCTCCCTGGAACGGCATCCTTCTCCCCAGGGTCCCAGGATGCAGAGCCAGGGTAGTGGGTGGGCAGGGAGAGGAAGCCACAGGCAGCGAGGCCTCAGCAAAAGAGCAGCAGAGCTCTCCAGGTGTGCTTCAGGGGCCCCCTGACATGGGTCATGCACTAGCCCCGGCCAGCACCTAGCTCTCTCCTGCCTTCAGAGCCAGTGAACAGAAATGCTGCTTCAGACCCCCTGGCACGTTTGGGGAGGCAGTGGGCCCTCAGCAGCCCCGGGTGGGTGGCAGAGAGGCGGAGAGAAGCCACACTTGAAATCGCAGTCCCCCACCACCACAGGCCAGGTGGTGCTGTCCCCATTACCTGCCTTTCACAGGTGATGGGACCGGGACTGGTGGCAGAGCTGGCCTGTGATGGAGCCAGGAGCCAAACCAGATCTCACATCCAGGGAGCCAGGGTCTGCTGGGGGTCCCACAGCATGAGGGCCTGTGAAAGCAGACCAGCTGCTGGAGGCGGGCTCCCTCCTAGGAAGATCAGGGCTTCCTTCCATGAAGGCCAGGTCTGGCCTGGACGACAAGTGCCCTTTGCTCTACCCAAGCCTCCGGGGAAAGGGATGGGAGTGCTTAGCCCTGCAGGACAGTGGAGGAGGGGCACACCCTCCATCACAGGGAATCACAGTCGATTATGACCAGCTTTCTCTTTTTACAGAAGGGAAAGCAGATGCCTAGAGAGAGTGGATGGGATGTGCCATTGATCACCTGTCATGGGCCTGGTCACCCCCACACTGGCCATCCATCCAGAGATGTACCTGATGTGAGGTAAGGATTCACATCTAAGGAGTTTTATGAAAACATGGACTTTCTGGGCTGGTCCCCAGGGATAGTGATCACTTGGGGCAGTGTCGTGGAGGTTCTGCCAAACAGCCCTCACCTGGAGGCCTGACCATGGGGAAGGGGGCAGTAGCAAGAGAGATTTCAGTTAGACCTAAGGAAGACTTAGCAGGAACCCACACATAGGTGACATGTAGGTGAAGGCTCTAGAAGTCCGTAAGTTCTGGGTATGTGCCTCAGTGACTCGGAAAATCCTTATAAAGCCATGGCTGGAGCCAGGAGATACAGCCCAATGGCCTGGCCCACAAAGCCAAGACAGATACCCCCCCAAGGTCCATCTGCAATCAGCCCTCCATGGTGCACATAAGCATCAGGGAAGGTGACACTTTCCCTAATCAGTTTAACTGGGAAACTGAGTCAGTGTGGAGTCATGAAGGGTGCCATCTATGGGAGAAGGGAGGTAAGTTCAAGGTGCTGCTGGGCCCTAGGGTTTGCCAGGCTCTGCAGGGTTCCAAGTGCAAGCAAAGAGCAAAACAGGGCCAGCTCAGGGGTGGCCTTGGGCCTGCCCTTGGAGCCCACCCTGCCACCTGGAGCTGCAGGCACATGGCAAGCACAGGGCTGACACATGGCAGATGACCCCGAAACAGCACCTATTAGGAGCAGAACCTCCAGAGGTCCAGGTCTGTAACTGTAGGAAGGGAAAACAATCTAACTGGCCAGAGGTAGAAATGAGATGATTTATTCCAGTGATGGGGAGGCACCTGAAGGCCCCTGCCACAGCCAGGTGGCCTTGATCCTTCTTTTCCCTCTTTTCTACCCAGAGAACTCCATTCATTTGCCCAGCTCCAAAGCCCCCTCTGGGAAGCCTACCCACCCCTTCCTCATGGTTGATGCCCCCACTGTGTTCCTGCAGCACCTCCTGGCATGGGTCAGCCCACGTTTGCTGCACATCCTAGACCTGCACTGTCCAACATGGCAGCTACGAGCCATGTGTGGCTTTTGAGCATTTGAAGTGTGGCTGGGCCATGCTGAGATGTGCTCTATTAAATATAGAGCAAATCTCAGAGGATTGGTGTTAAAAAATATCCCATCAGTAATTTTTATATGAACTACATGCTGAAATGATATTTTGAATATATTTCATTAAATAGCAATATATTAGGAAAATTAATTTCCCTTGGTTCTTTTCCCTTTTTTTAATCGTGGCTACTAGGGCATTTGAATCACACATCTGGCTCACATGCCATTCCCTCTGGCCAGGGCTCCCCCAGAAGCCTCCTGGCAGCTCTGACCCCTCCCAGCACCAGCAACATGGCCCTGTGTTGGGGCTCTGGGGGACCCAGAGAAGAAGATGGGGCACTCTGTTAAGCAGGGACACTCCAGTGAGCAGGGAGCCCCAGAATTTGCAAGTGCCCTTGACCAAGCCTCAAACTGGCCAGTGTGTAGGACCAGTGGGTGGTGGGTGTGGACTGTCCTGGGCAGGAGGGAATGCTCGCGAAAGATGGGTAAGAGGCAATGAGTCACGGGAAGGTGGAGCATGAAGAAGCAGCCGGATCCATCAGATGCCTGGTGTGCCTAAGCCATGTGAATGCCACCCACACTGCCCAGCCTCTTGCCCAATCTGGGCCGCCATGACCCCTGTGCATCACCAGCCTCTCTCCTCCTCCCTCACCTGTAAGCTGTGCTCTCAGCAGCCTTGGCTTGCTCCTGACTCTGAGCCTTTGTGCCTGCTGGTCCCCTTGCCTGGGATGTCCTTCCCCTTGGTTTTTGGACTCTCAGAGGGGCCTGCACTGACCAGGCTACCTAGAGTGTGCCCCATTTCCCAACCCACCTCCTCACATCCACCACCCTTTCCCTAAACCTTGATTTCCTCAGAGAGCTTAGCTGAGCCCAAGGACCCCAACTTTCAGGAGCCTGATTGACCCCAGAGAAGAAGGTCTGGGAGCAGATGTGGGACACTGGCCGTAACCATCCCCATGTCTGGGGTCCCTGGGCAGGCTCCAACATGTCCCTAACCACCCTTCCTTCTCCCCAGCTCCCTCTGGACTCAGAAGGTGCCCTCCTGAGCTTTCTCCATCCTTTGGGAACAGGCAGGGCCTGTTGTGTCCGAGGAGGTCAGGCTGCATGATCACTTTCCATCAGCAAGGTCTGGCATGGGTGGGCTCCCACCAACCTCCCCTGGACCAGCCCAGGGTGGGCGTCCCAGGCACCTCACTTCCCTACCCTGAGCCCCCATGCTCTTCATCTTGTCACTCTCCAGCAGCCAGGCAGGGGCATGACTCACACCCACTGTGGCCCACTCCATGCCATTAAAAGGGGTGTGGCCAGCACTGTCTGATACAGCAGCCACCAGCCATGAGTGGTCTTTGAGCATTTGACATGTGGCTGGTCCACGCCAAGGTGTGCTGTCCTGACAACCACCCTGGATGCTGTACCATGATGGCACAGGTTCCAGCTTTCTCTGCCTCTGCCCCGGCTCTGAAACCTCCCTCCTCTTTGCTGGGTGTTTCTGGAGCAGGGAGTGGGAAAGGCAGGCATGAGGAAGAAGGAGGACCTGTCAGCTAAGATGAAAGTAGGGTGCTGTTTCTGTGTTGCCCACAGCTTCCACCCTCACACGCGGCCCATCCTGGGGCAGCATGAAAAGGTGGCACCTGCAATTCAGACTCAGCAGTATGCTCCAGGGCTGGGAAAGGATGAGAGGGAGGTGCTGGGAGATGGTGGCCAGGGAGATGGCAGGGCTCAGCCAATCAGCAAGGCTCACCATGGCTTTGGGAGCCGGGGCTCGCTCAGTGGAACATGCTGCCTTTTGGCAGTGGAGGGGTGGGTGCTGACAGCACAACCTGAGTGATCGCACTGCCTGTATTTTTCCAGGGGGGCCCTGGAGACATTTGACATTTTGCCTCATTCTGAGTATATTAAAAGCCAGGGCGGCCATGCCTGCAGCTCTTCTGGGCTTTTCTGGAGGAAAGCTGGATATCTTAAGTCACAGCATATCTCATGACCATCCTGTACTCCCGGGAAGATACCTTTACCCACAGTTACCGTCCCTCCATTCCTGCACTGCCCCTCAAGTCAAGGAGGCGAAGGGCAGGGCCAGGAATACACAGGTCATGAAAAGGCAGCTCACTAAATGCCCCAAAGCCAACTTAACCCAGTGTTGTGATTCATGGAATTCATCATGCAAAGATGGGCTTTATTGAACGTGTTCAATCAGGAAGTTATTTGGGTTTTATGATCCCTTTCATTGCAGATTTGAGGAACTTTCAGCTTGGAATAGAGTGCCATCCACTGTCAACACAGAGAATTGCAACCCAGCTCTACAAGCTGTTGTAACTCTTCAAAGAGAACCAAAGCATCTGCCCAGGGTGGAGTAGGGTCAGGGTAGGGGGCAAGGCAGATGGGACAACATCCAGGGACTGGCAGAATTTCTAGATCCCTAAGAGGTGCTGATGTGGCCAACAGAGAAAGAAGCCACCAAAGTCAGAAGGGTGCTGGGGCGGGATCTGGTCTGGACCTTTAAGCTCCCCCCCCACCCTCACCTGCCACCTGACCCACTAACACAAGCACTTGTAACCAGCAGTTCTCCTGGAAGGCTGGCAAATGCACAGCCTCCATTCTACAGCTGCTGAAGAACCAATCAATTACAGCATCTGTCAACTGCTGAGACAGGAGTTCACTGGACTTGTACCTGCTGGCAAACTCGCAGACCCTTCCCCAGTGACCTGACCCCACTCAGGGCCCCTGTAACCCTGCAGCCCCCCATGACCCTGCTAGCTTGGCCCCTGGCCCCTGCACAGTCTCTGCTTGGCTCAGCCTGGGATACTGCAGCCCAGGTGTGCCACCTCCACAGCTCCATCCCTGTGCCCTGTGACACTCTGCTCCCCCAGTGGAGTAGACCACCCACACACGCACTGGGGATTCTTCTGGTCCCCCTCACTACACATATGGCACAAATTCCAGGCATGCCAAGGTGCCCCCCTCAGCTAGACCCTACCCCACCCCAGGCACCCAGAGAAAGGACTTTTGCAGGAAATCCCACGAGGTTGCAGAGCTGGGCCTGGAGAGGCTGCGTTTCCTGGTCAAGCACAGCTACCACTTGGCGCCAGGGCTGGAGGCAACACTGGTGAGCTCTCGGACCAGGTCAAACCCCACCCAAATAAGTGCTGAGATAGCCCCATTTCACAGATGGAGAAGGTGGGGCTCCCACAGCATGTGAGTGGGGAGCTGCTGTGTATAGCTCTGGAGCCCACCCTGTACACACCCAGCAGCAGGGCTGAGGCTGCACTACCCCCTGGGCCACTACCAAGAGGCCATTCTGGAAGCCCTGCAGCCCACTCCTTCCTGTTCCAGAGAGGATGCTCCACTGACCCCCCATCCCATCTCTGACCACTGAGAAATCCTTGGACAGTCCTGTCCCTTCTGTCAGGAAAGCACCACCCTGCATACACCTGTCTCTGAGGTCTCTCAAACCCAGCAGATCTTGCTGACCACTGACTGAGAACTCATAGAATGTTTTGTGGCACACCTGGAGTCCCTGTCACAGAGGGGGTAGGATTGGGGGTGGCTTGGGCCTTGGGCCAAGGTCCCCAGCCCACCTGTAAACCCTGGCCCCAGGGTCACCAGGGGACCCAGCCTAGGAGGAGAAGGCCCATTTCCAGCTGGCACCACCCTCCCAAAGCCCCCCCAGTGTACACAGGCCTGCCAGCAGGCTGAGCTCAATGCCCTTCAGCTCTGACCCACAAAAGTTGTACTGCAGGACATGCACATGTCACAAGCAGTCTGTGTTCTGGATCAGGCCCATCCCCATGGCTGCCACAGTATGGAAACTGAGGCCCAGAGCACCCCCTCTAGAGGGGAAAACTCAGAGATGGAGGCTTTGGCTTCTCCTCACAGACAGAGGCAGTGACATGACCACAGAGTGGAAGGAGCTGCAGGTGAGAAGTGCTTCCCAACCATGCCCAGATCCCAACAGGCAGAGCAGAGCAGGCCCAAGGCTCCCCTAGAAACCACCCAGGAAGCTCCTGAGTCCCTGGTAGGAATAAGAGAGAGGAGGGAGGGAGGGGAAGAGAAGGAAGGAAGGACGGAGAGGAAGGGAAAAGAGGTAGGGAGGGAAAGAGAGGAGGGAGGGAGGGAAAGAGAAGGAAGGAGGGAGAGAGAGAGGAGGGAAAGAGGGAAAGAGAAGGAAGGAAGGAGGGAGAGGAAGGGAGAAGAGGGAGGGAGGGAAGAGAGAAGGAAGGAAGGAGGGAGGACATAAGAGAGGAGGAGGGAGGGAGAGGAAGGAGGGAGTGAAAGGAGGGAGGGAGAGAAAAGAGGGAGGAGGGGGAGAAGGAGGAAAGAGGGAGAGAAAAGGAAGAGAGGCCAAAGAGAAGGGAGATTAAGAGGGAGTAAAGGAGGGAGGGAGGGAAGGAAGAGGGAGTGGTCTTCACCTCACCTGTAAATAACTTTGTCAATACTAATAACCACTAATAAGGGAAATCAAGAAATTATCTTATTGTCTATTCATGATATTGCTATAATACGCTCATTCCAAATCCTCCTACTCAAGACAACTGCCTGATTTTTTTTTCTCAAGGTCCTGCTCACAGTTGCTTTAACCTGGTTCTTTTTCAGCTATAGAT
>JAQZBX010057747.1:0-17892 GCA_029593785.1 Cabassous unicinctus
GAGCATCCACTTTGGGCCAGGAAGATGAGGGCCACTCCCTGGAGAGGATGAATCAGAAAGTTGGAAGGATCTGGGTCTTGATGACTCCCTTGGATGGCCTACCTCTGGACTTTTTATGTGAAATCATAAAACCTTTCAATTTAAGTCACTGTTAATTTGTATTTTCTGAACTAGTTGTCTAGGATTTGCTCTGATTATGCTGCTTAAGAAACAGCCCCAAAATTTCAGATGGCAACTGCACTGGATACTCAGGAGATGCTCTGTTGGACTTGGGGGTGGGGGTGGCAGAAGCTCATTTAAAGCCTCTGCTCGGTGTTACTCTCACATTCTATGAGCCAAAGCAAGTCACAAGGCAGCCTGACATCAAGGGGAGGGGAATTCCAGTCATAATTCTCCTACAGTGGAGGAGAGGGGAAAGCAGAGACCTCCTTATGATGATACACAAAACTGATACAAGTACAAGCTGAACCTAAGTGCTGCATGTGCACCAGGGGCTTCTGAGCCCTGGGTCCTGTGCAGGGTATCCAGAGCTGCCACAGGCCTAGTAATCTGGGCATGAGTGGGCAATCCCGCTTCGAGGTCCTCACAAGAGACTTTGTGATGCTTCCTGGGACTGATTATTAAATTTGGGGCCTGAAAATCTGAAACAAAATTTGTTTTTAAAGAAGATGATTAAAATTAAAGTTATCAGGCTTGAATATTCAAGCCATGAATTTAATTAAGAGAACGTTTCCTTTTAGATGATACAATAATCACCACTGTTGAGTTTTGTTTTGTTTGCCAGTTTTGTGTGCCTAGGGGGAGGATTTAAATGTCTGAATTGTAGTGGTTGTAGGAGAGAATGCTTGACATGTCCTAAGATGTCACCCAGTACGTCACCCAAGTGTAAGGACTGAATCCTACCCTGCAGCCTCCATCAGAGAGGTCACTTAGCCCCAACCAAAATCCAGGCAATGTCCTCAACAGACCCTAAACTTTGCCCCTCCCGACGCCAGGAGCAGCCTGCTCTGGACTTTGGAGGCTCACGAGGCGTCACCAGGACCTCAGCTCACGCCACTTCACATTATAGGCTTGACAAGCCCTGGGGGTGTGGGGTGGGGGAAGCTGTGTGCGCATGTGCAAGTGGTGTGTGCGCATGCGCATCCCAGGCTCTGCTGGGTCTGCTTTGACTCTTCTTTCCCTCCACCCCTGGCCTGGGTCCTTGGGCTGACAGGTGGTGAACTGGCTCTGCGTGGACGTGTGTCTCACTTATTTCAATCGGAGGACATCGAGACTACCAGAAGTTTTGCCTTATCCCCAGATATAATGGAACCTGCAAACCACAAGACCCCGCTGCTCTTTGCCTAACCAATTTAACCACCCTCAAGTCACTGGAGAAGTAGCCAGGGACCCTGAGGAGTCTTTGCTCCCATCAGTGTCTTCCTGGCAGCCCGAGCCATAGCCTCAGGCCCCCACAGAGAAGACCCGCGGGAGAAGCTGCTGCAGTTAGGGCCCTGGGACCACATTCCAACCCGGGCCAGCTCCCTCAGAGGCTTTTTCTTTTTTAAAACTCTATTTCTTCCAATTCTCTGAAGTTATGGACAGATAACCGCACTGCAAACTTGCTATTCATAAACAGATGCTAGTGAGGCAATCAAATTAAACTTACCCAACAGTTAATAAGATTTGCAAAATGATCTGAAGCATCTAGTCCTTACTTTCCTCCATGATGATTAATCATGCTGCTCATAAATAAGCCCTCTGCTGCCCTCCCAAGACCTGCTTTTCCCAAGCCACAGGCTCCATAGAGGCTCTTCAACTTCCTGGATAGTAGATGGAGTTTTGGTTAATTTCATGCATCAACTTGGCTAGGCTATAGTACCCAGTTACTTATTCAAACACTAATCTAGGTGTGGCTGTGAAGGTCCTTTGTAGAGGTAGTTCACATCTTTAATCAGCTGACTTTGAGTAAAGGAGATAACCCTTGATAATGTGGGTAAGCCTCATCCAATCAATTGAAGACCTTAAGAATGAAAACTGAGGTTTTCCCAGAGAAGCAGAAACTGCCTCAAGACTGCAGCATCAAATCCGGTATGAGCTTCCTTCAGCCTGCTGGCCGCCCTACATATTTTGGACTTGCCGACCCCCACAATCGAGTGAGCCAGTTCCTTAAATATATTGTTTCTCTGGAGAATGCTGATACAGATAGATTCTTTGGCTTTGTTTGGGCTGTGTAGTATCCAGTTTCCCTTTCCTATTGGAGTGGAATTTTCCATTGTGCAAGGTCTTGACCAAAAGGGCCAAGTCCTCCTTCTCTCTGTGCTCAGATATCCAGGTTATAGTCCTGAATCTCAGCATGAGCCAACAGAACATTTCTGTCAGGATTTCCCTCTTGAATGAGCAACACAAAGCCCAGAGGGGCTAGAATTCTTCCTCAGTGATGAGGGCATCACACCAGCTGTTCCTGCTCAAAGGCATTCATTGGGCTGCCTGCTTCTTTCCTGCCCATTTCCTCCAGACTCACCATTTCTTCCTTCCAATAAATTCCCTTTCTGGGTACAACAAGCAGACTCGGTCTCTGCTTCTTGCTCCTGAAAGCATTCCCCGTGGTTGTGGCAGGCACTTTTGTTGAGCCACTCCCCTCTTTCTTATTCACCAAACCCCAGGTTTTCATTTGTTCATACATCTGCCTGGCCCAAGTGGGTGGCACATGACTGGTCAGTCGCATCCCCTCGTCCTGTGATTGGTCTAAGGCAGGGGTTCTTAACCAGGCGCCGGTGAGCTTGAATGGAAATTCAAAAGAACATTATTCTTGTGGGGACATGTTGGTGCGGGTGTGATATATTTATTGAATAATAACACAGTATAGTGTGGACTTAGTAAGAGGCCCGTGGTTTTCACCTGACTGGCAAAGGGGTCCGTGGAACAAAAAAGGTTAAGAACCCCTGATCTAAGGCTAGGCCTGGGGCCCAGTTTCGGCCAGAGACCCGAGGGGAAGCTGCTGGGAGCTTCTGGGAGAGACGTGCCTCACTGATTGTTCCCCCGCTTTCCTCCTGCTTAGGGAGCCACCATTCCATCCTGCGCCCCTGGAGAAGGCAGAGAGAGAAAGGAGGAGGAGCTGGGGTCCTCAGAGTCTCTCAGAGCC
This sequence comes from Cabassous unicinctus, assembly GCA_029593785.1. NCBI lineage: Eukaryota > Metazoa > Chordata > Mammalia > Cingulata > Chlamyphoridae > Cabassous > Cabassous unicinctus. Next base: position 3,125 of record JAQZBX010057747.1, read on the forward strand.
ACCACACAACCCTGGGAACACCATGCTCTGACTTGTGGGTTTTCTGTGGAGAATAAGGCCCTGTCATTTAGTTCTCTTATATCAAATGTTTTATTATTGGCAGCTGAAAGCATCCTGAAATCCACTGTTTTCCAAAATAATTAATTTCACATTGTTGGGGCTGGAAGAGACCTGCGGGGTCAGCTAGCTTTGAATCGCTTTGCAACAGAAGAATCTGAAGCCAGAAGGAGAACCTGCCCCCACCCACCCCCGCCCCCATGTCTTACCTTAACACTCAGAGGAGGCTGAGCTCTCAAGGCTGGAGCAATGGTGGGAACCACAGGGAGTGAGCCTGGATCCTGGCCTCTGAGAGCTGTGGATAAAGGAGCAAATAGGAGGAGGCAGAGTGAGCCTCTGCTGAGGTCAGGCCACTCTGTGACCAGAGACGCCTGAGTCACCAGGGCAGAGCCTGAGGAAGGGCAAGCATGTCCCAGCACTTTCTGTCCGGGCTCCCGGGTGTACCCAAGTGAGCACACAAACACATACATCTGTGCACACACCTACACACACCTGCACACAGTACCCACTTGTGCACACACACATATACATGTACACACATTTATACATGTAGAGGAATGCTTTCAGAAGCAAGAAACAGAGACTGAGTCTGGTTGGTGTAACCATGCACACACACACACACATACTTACACACTCACACACATGTACACACACAAACAGGCCTTTGACCTGGGCTCCACTTCCCAGCCTGAGTCCCTGGGATGTCCCTGCTTCCCCACTGGCCTGGCCGCCAGAGCCTCTTGCTCTCACGGATTAATGTTTTTTGTGTGTGTGGTTTCTGGTTGGCCTGTAGCTCCCTTCGCTCCCCTGCCCCCGCCCCCTTCACATTTTTCTTGTAGCTGTACCTGGGCCAAAGAAAGTTTAGGAGAGGTGAGAAATTTCCTTTCGTGCTCTGCAAAGCTGCTAAAGACTGAACCCAACCAGTGGGAAGACGGTTCAGGGCAGCAGGCAGCTGGCGGAGGTGCAGGTGTGCTGTGATCTCTTCCTGCGCTTCAGAAAGCCGGCTCCCCACACCCCAAATCACACTTCCTATCCTTGGGAAGCCAGTGCCTGAAATTCCACCAGAGGTACATGTAAATATTCCTGGGAGACATAACCCCGCATATGCCCCTCAAGGTAAATGAGTTTTCATCATCCTTTCAAGAGGCCAGGCATGGAGAGGAATCAGAGTGCAGCAAGGAGAGGGTGCGTTGGTGCACTGAGGGTGGCCCTGAGAGACTCTCCTTTTTGACCTGGGATTGGCTCTGCAAGGCTGTCCCACTGACAGAGCACAAGGGAGCTCGAGGACGCTGGAAGAGGAAGTGGGGGGGAGGGGAAGGGCAGGGAGGAGGGTGCGCAGAAGGGGTGTCTTGTGGAGGATCCGAGCCGTCGGAGGGAGGAGTGTGTAGTTACTTTGGTAGTGGATGCTCGGGAACCACTAGAGGTTCTCTTTTTTTAAAATATATTTTTTCTATTAGAGAAGTTGTAGTTTTACAGAAAAATCATGCAAAAAACAGAATTCCCATATTCCCCCTCCATATCAGCACCTTGCATTAGTGTGCTAACTTTGTTATAATGGATAAAATAATATTGTTATAATTGTACTATTAACTCTAGTCCATAGTTTACATTAGGGTTCACTGTGTGGTAAAGTACTATTTTTTAAAAAATTTTATTCTAGTAACATATATACAACCTAAAATTTCCCCTTTTAACCACATTCAAATATAATACAATCAGTGGTGTTATGTCCACGATGTGCTACCGTCACCACCATCCATTACCAAAACTTTTCCATCACACCAGACAGAAACTCTGTACCAATTAAGCATTAACACCCCATTCCCTACCTCCACCCTGGCCCCTGGTAATGTGTATTCTAGTTTCTGACTCTATGGATTTGCTTTTTCTAACTATTTCTTATCAGTGAGATCATACAATAGTTGTCCTTTTGTGCCTGGCTTATTTCACTCAGCATGATGTCTTCAAGGTTCATCCATGTTGTTACATGTATCAGGCTTCATTCCTTTTCATGGCTGAATAATATTCCGTTGTATGTATACACCACATTTTGTTTATCCGTTCACTGGTTGATGGGCACTTGGGTTGCTTCCATCTTTTGGAAATTGGGAATAATGCCGCTGTGAACATTGGTGTGCAAATATCTGAGCCCTTGCTTTCAGTTCTGCTGGGTATATCCCTAGAAGCAGGATTTCTGGGTCATATGATAATTCTATACTTAACTTTCTGAGAAACCACCAGTCTTCCACAGTGGCTGCACCATTTTACATTCCCACCAGCAATGAAGGAGTGTTCCTATTTCTCCACATCCTCTGCATTTTCTTTTCTTTTTTTTTTTTAATAGTAGCCATTCTAGTGGGTATGAAGTGGTACCTCATCTGGTTTGCATTTTGCTGATGGCTAATGATGTTGAGCATCTTTTTATGTGCTGTCTAGCCATTTTTTAATCTTCTTTGTAAAAATGTCTACTCAAGTCTTGCCCATTTTTAAATTGGGTTGTGTGTCTTTTTATTGTTATAAGGAAGACCACTTCTGAAGTAGTCTCTCCTGTGGAGAGTGACATAATCCAGAGACCAAGTGTGGTGACCGTGTGGAGGGGGGGCTGGATGGGGCATGCTGATGCTGGGAGCCCAGGGAAGACACAATGAAGGCCGGGACATGGGCATGGAAGGTGGTGGAAAGGTCATGGGAAAGGAGCAAGGTAGAGTCCAGTGGCCAGGTCCCCAAGAGCATGTGAGAGGAATGCTACCTCCTTTTAAGGGAACTAAAAAGTCAGGCTGGGGAGCTGGTTTTGGGGGGAGGAAATACTGAGTTTAAAGCATTTATAGGTCAGCCAAGTGGAGACATCATTATTACAATTACTATTGGCTGACAACTATTGAGAGTTTATTCTCTACTGGGCACTATACTAAGCCTTCACAGGCATCATTTCATTTAATCCTCACAGCATCCTAGGGGGTAGGTATTATTATTATCCCCATTTCACAGACAAAGAAACGGAGGCACTGAGAGATTAAGTACTTGCCCAAGTGTCTATACCTAGTAAGTAGCAAAAGTGGAATTGGAACCCAGGACACTGACTCCAAAGCTTCTAACTACTGCTCAGCTCTGGCACCTGGGCAGGAGGTAGAAGCCTGGTCCAATGCCACAGAGCTGGCAAGGTTAGGAATGGCTGAGACCCAGGAGGAAATCTGTAGGAGGAGGAAGGAGAGAGGAGGACTCATCTTTACTGAGTGCCCTTGGCCAACTCACTTAAGCGTCGCCATCTTTCCTTCAGAGTTCTGAGCGCAGCTTTCCTGTTCTGCAGGATTTGAGGGGGTCTTAATTGGGTTAAGGACCCATTCACAGCTCTAAATGAGTGAGAAGGAGGGCAATTCCTCCTTCCATCTTCTAACTCAAGTTCTAAATGTCTTCTTTTTTCCATTCAGGACTTCTTTTCTGGTGGTAAGTCAGGGGGCAGAAGGCTGAAGCAAACGTGGACAGTGGGTGCAGAGGCGGGGCCTGGGGTGCGGGGAGAGCACTTCGGAGGGGGCATGATTCTTTTCCATTATTCCTTGGGAGCTTTAGAGATTGTCTGGAGTGGGGAGACACTGAAGGGCCGAGAGAGAGGGGAGGATGGTGGGGAGAGGGAGGGGGATGGTAGGAGATAGAGAAACAGGGAGGGAAGGGGGCAGGGCCTGGGGAGCTGGGGCCACGGGGGCATCTGCTGGGTCTCTCTAGGCCTCACTGTTGTCTATCAATACCCACCACCCTGCACCTTGACTCCCTTTTCATCACCTTAAACTCAAACCAAATTGATCCCTTCCCCTTCCCAGCCAGCTCTGGGGCTATCTCTGCAGTAGCACCTTTCTCTGGGTATCCCAGGCACTACCTTCGATGCCACTACCTTCCTCATCTCACATCTTCAGGTGCCAAGTCCAGCCCAATTGACCTCAGAGACTTCTCTATCAGGCCTTCTGTGATAGACTGAGCCTGGGCAACCTAGAAGAAAGCTTCCTCTCTCCCTTGGGGCTGGGTAGGGAGAGATGAAGATGGGTGGGAGGTTACCCAGAACCAGTCCTTCCTCCTTCAAATTCATCTTCCTCAGCCCAGGCCTGTATTCCCAGGGCCCAGGACACCCTGGGTTCCTAACAAGTGTTTGCTGAATGAATGAGTGAATGAATGAACAAGTGAATGAACGTGTTACAAAAGGTGCTAAGAGCAGAGGATGCTGGATGGAGGAGCCTCCTGTCTCCCTGGCTAGCACCCCAGTGAGTCACAAAGCTCTCCCCACCTCCATGGCATAGCTATGAAAACCATTAGCAAGCCATTAGCTCTGACTCAAGCCCAGCTGGCATGGAGCAGGCTTTCGACACCCTGGCTGCAGAGTTCCCACACTGGGCACCCATCCACTGGACCAGCAGCCTCGCCTCCCATTCCCCACTCTCCAGGCTAGATCCAATCTCAGGACTTCTGCCATTGACCAAGCAGAGCGAGGGTGTGGGCTGGAAACCCCCAGAAGGCAGGGACTTCGGCTCACCCATCCATGTACCCCCAGGGATGGGCTTGCCAGTAGGCAGTTGGGAAATGTCAAAAGAAGGAAAATAGAGTTAGTAACTGCTCCTTAGGTGCTGGAACCCTTAAATACAGGGTCATTCAGGCTGCACAGTTTTGAGTGGTGGGTCCTCCTCTGCTTATTTTTACAGATGAAGAAACCAACGCAAAAGAGGTTAAGAGAGGTCCAAAGACCACACAGCTGTTGGTAATAGAAACCCACAGTTCAAATTAGGTCGCCTTACTCCAAAGGCCATGTTCTCTACACCAACCATAAAAACCCAAATTTGGGGCATGGAGGAAGGAACTAGTGCTCCTCATCTCTTCCCTGCCCCGCTTCCCCCTGGGGTGGGGGTGAAGTGGGGACGAGGCAGAGGGTAGAACTAAGTGGGGGTGTGTGGCCTCTCAGTCAAGACCAGTGCTGGGGGTGGGGGCTCAATTCTGAGACTGCTTAGCCTGGGTGTCTGAAGCCTCCAAGCTGCCCAGGACAGAGGAATCTCCTTCCGAGACCTCGAGGACCTGGGTGGGGTCTGGACCCTAAGGATGGGCTTCCTCCTTTGCTGGGGTCTCAGGACCCAGAGCAAACAGCTGGAGACGGACACAACCTGTACTCCAGAAGGACCAAGTGTGCCAGGGGTGTGTGCAGAGCCAAGAGTCCAGCAAGGAGAGACCATTCAGCAGTTGACTCCAAAGGAAGGCAAGCTGGTTGAGTGAGAGTGTACCTGGTAGGGAATTCAAAGCCATTGGAGGGCAGGGCCCAAGGCTGATTTACACCTGCCATCTTCCCACTCCGACGTGCAAAAATGTGCTCAGGTGTCTGAGAGGCAGCTTGCTGCAGTGGACAGGTCCCCAATCAGAGTCAATAGACTCCAACTAAGTGTGTGCTGTACCTTCATGAGCTCTGTGCCGGTGGGCAAGTCATTCCACCTTTCTGAGAGCCCCTTCCTCATTTGTAAAACGGGAATGATCATAATATGCCTCAGAGTTGTCAAGAGCATAGAAGGAGAGGGCACATGTAAGTGAAGCACTATCCAACCAAGGACACGGAAGAAATGGATAGAAGACCTTTCATTAACACTCACTAACGTGAACTGATATTATTAGCTAGAGATTGAGTTTGCTGCTTCTCAGAGCCGAGACAATTTGGTCCTGGTCTCGGAACCCAGCACCCATACCCACTTTCCTTCTTGGCTTCCTGACCCAGGAGAAGGTCAAGTCAACCCAGTCGGCAGACGGGTGGGCACCAGCCGTTGTTGGGGAGAGCGCCAGGTTCTTACCTGAGCCAGAGGAGCCCAAGTTGACCCAGCAGCGGCCACAAGATGGCGCTGCGACTCAGGAGACTCCAGGGTGCCGCCGGACACCCTCTCGGTCCGAGGACCCTGGGAGAACAGGGCCTCCAAGGACAGAGCTGTCTTGCAGAGGACTCGACCGCGAGGGCGCTTTCCCACTCCCCACCGGCATACCTCATCCCTCCCTCTCCTCCCTCGCCCAGTGGCTTTGTGCAGGTGGAGGCATCAGAGAGCGCTCCATCCGACCCGCGCTGGAACTCCGCAGCAACTCCCTGCCTGCGCCCTAGGAGAACTTCTTTTCCCCTCTCCTCTCCTCCCCTTCCGCTTTCCCCGCCCAGCCAGCCATTCCCAGCCCACTGCTCTCCTGCGTTAGGATTTAGCGCGCTCACAATTAGAAGACTTTAAATGTTGCAAAACTGGACGTCAGAAATGAACTTTTCGCTCTAAGGCATGCTTGTGCTTTAAAAATCCATCGTCCCAGTGCCTTCCTTGTACCAAAACTAAGTTACACATTATGCTAATTGGAATAAGCCAGACACAAAAGGACAAATATTACACGATTCCACTTCTATGAAATACTTATCATATGCAAATTCATAGAGACACATAGTAGATTACAGGTTACCAGGAACTGGGGGGTTGGGGGAGTGGGGAATTATTGCTTCATGGGTACAGAGTTTCTGTTTTGGGTGATGAATAAGTTTTGGCAATGGACGGTGGTAATGGTAGCACAACATTGCAAATGCAATTAATGCCACTGAATTGTATACTTAAAATGGTAAAATGGGCTGATTTTATGGTATATGTATATACATTACTACAACTTTGAAAATAAATTTTAAAAATAAGTTGCAAATAGGCAGAGTCCTATTCCTTTGTCATCTCTTCCTCCCATAATTTAAAAAGATGTGTGTGTGTTTGGAAAGGCAGAATTTTTATTTCAAATCCTGAATTGAACTTAAAATTTGTGTGACACTGAGCAAGTTCTTTAACTTCCTTGAGCCTCACATTTCTCACCTATAAAATGGGAATAATAACAGTACCCACCTTTGGGGGTTGTTGGAAAAATTAAATACATATAAACCATTTAGAATAATGCTTTGACACAGAAAGTGCTCAATAAATGCTTCCGTTATTATTTCTTCTCCTCCATGGAATAACCTAACATTTAGTGTATGCACCAGCCATTTGGCATTCAAAACAGGCAGCCTTGTATTTTTGGCTGACTTCTCATAAAGGATGTCCGACAGCCTGAAGACGGTGTCTTAAATATTTCTATGCTCAGAAGCACCCAGCACAGGCCATCACCTGGAGCAGAGTAACTAGACTGGGCCAGAGTGGCCATCAGGAACCATAGCCTCTGACCACAATTTTGCCTCCAGCTTGCTTCTCTCAGGTAGTGGGTTCTTCCATAGAACTGCTGGTGTAACTGCTGAGTGCCCGCTCCCTTCTCTCCACAGCTCTGAGTGACCTTTTATTCTCCTCTAGACCAGGGGCCCTTCACCCCACCTCTTTGTTCAACTTACTGAGGAGCAGTGTTCTCTTTTGCATGAGGATTCTTCCCCTCAACATTAGGTGAGGTTTACCTGTATTACTGCAAGCATGTAGATGGTTCGTGCCACTGCTGTGGCATTCTATGGTTTGAATATACTCAACTTAAGTATCCATTATTTAGTTGACGGACATCGGTGGGTTCAATTTGGGGCTATTGTGAATAATGCTACTCAGAACAGTCCATAGCAGCATTTTTCACAATAGACCCAAAGTGGAAACAATCCAAGTGTCCATCAGCAGATGAATGGATAAACAAAATGTGGTACATCCCTACAATGGAATATTTTTCGTGTGCCATAAAAAAAGGAATGAAGTTCTGATACCTTGTCTTTTGGTGACACGAATGGACATGTTTCTGTTGGGAATGTAGCTAACAATGGGTGTGCATTGTGTTCGCCCGTGTTCAGGGGTCAGGTTTCCACAGTGGTTATGCCAATTTACACAACCACAGGGCATTCTCCGTCCCTTTCATTGTGGCCAGTCTGGTGAGCCAGTAGTGGTAGCTTGCTGCAGTTGTATTTTGCTTTCCCTTGGCAGCATTTGGCATGCATAACAGACATTTGGACACCCTCCTTTGTAAAGAGTGTCTTCAATAGTTTCTCCCATGGTTCTACAGGACCATCCTTGTTTTTCTTAGTGAGATATGTAGGAATCCTCTAGAAAGTTGAATGAACTTTTTTTTTTTTTGAAGTACTGGGGCCAGGGATTGATCCCGGGACTTTGTATGTGGGAAGCCGGTGCTCAACCACTAGGTTACACCAACTCCCCTGAGTTGGTTTTTTCATTTGTTTGTTTGTTTGTTTTGTTTTTTTAGGAGGTACCAGGAATCAAACTCAGCACCTCGTACATGGGAAGCAGGCACTCAACCACTTGAGCTATACCTGCTCCCTAAACCTTTCTTTGGATACATGTGTGTAAATATCTTTTCCTAGTCAGCTTGCCTTTTCACTTTCTTATTGTGGCTTCTTGTGGATGGAAGGGCTAAAGTTTAATATAGTCTAGTCTAACATTTTTCCTTCATTAGCATTTTAAAATTTTTATTTTAGTAATATATATACAATTCTCCCTTTTAGTCACATTAAGATACACAAGTCAGTGGTGTTAATTACATTCACAATGTTGAGCTACCACTACCCGTTACCAAAACTTTTCCATCACCCCAAACAGAAAGTCTACCCACTAAGCATTAACTCCCCATCCCCTACCCTGAGCCTGGCCCTGCTAACCTGACTCAACGAATTTGCTTATTATAATTTTTTCAAATCAGTGAGATCATACAATATTTGTCCTTTTGTGTCAGGCTTGTTTCACTCTACAGGGCGTCTTCAAGGTTAGAACATCAGTCTTGACCAGATTAAGACAGTGGGGAATTCTTGCCTCTGCTGACACCCAGAGCCACAGGCCAACAAGTCCGTTTGTAGTTGTGTATATCTGGAGTTCTTTGGGGTTTTATACCTTCCCTGACTTTTCCATCTCCAAGAGTCGGGCTTTTCCTCAACGTCTCTCTCTGTATCACACTACCCAGTCCCTGGCAGAAGGCCTTGCTCACAGCACACAGTCACTCCATGTGTGTTGACCAAAGACCTAGCTTGTTGGCTTTGGGATCATACCAAGATAGAACTCAATCAGATCCTTAATGAAGCTGCGATCTAACTCATGACATTAGATCAAAAGGCCCTGCAAAAGCTGTTCACAGATCACTAGGATATTATTAAACAGCTACCACATATGCAAATGAGGGCACTGGAGGTGGGAGGGTGGCGTGGGTGGAAAGTGCTTCTGGCTCATGTAAGAAGGCTTCCTGCTTGTAATCAGGGCGGGAGGCTGAAGCTGTCATTGAAACGGACGTACTTTGAAAAAGTGAAGGGAGGGTGTGGTCTTAGGCCATAACCCACCCTGTCCTGGTTCAGATCATCATTTGAGTCATTCCAGAGTTCTGCTGCCGGCCACCTGGAACTTTCTATGTGTGTAGTCTCTCAGGAAGCTAGCCGAGTTCCTGGAAAACACCATCCACAGAGAGCAAATCTGCCACCAGCTCTTTCTTAGAAATCCCACTTGTCTGCAGCTGGGAATGGAAGGGAGATCAAGAATTTAGCAATAACCGGGGAGCGGATGTGGCTCAAGCAGTTGCTCACCCTCCTCCCACATGGGAGGTTCGTGTCCGGTCCCCAGGACCTCCTAAAAAACAAACAAATAAACAAACAGCAAGTAAACCAAACAAAAAAAAACAACTCAGGGGAGCCCATGTGGCTCAGTGGTTGAGCACCAGCTTCCCACATACATGGTCCCGGGGTTCAATCCCCAGCCGGTACCTCAAAAAATAAAAATGAAAAAATAAGAATTTAGCAATAACTAAATATTTGGGTTTGGGGTGCCCTGGCTACTCTGTGATTTCCAGTCAGAACCTACCCCCCACCCCCAATGGCATCTACTCTCTGGGGGAGGACTTATTCAAATGAGAAATGTGAATGGAGCCCAGGTGGAAGGAACGGATAGGAGCTGCTGAAGTGCTCTAGGGCAACCTAGACCCTCCATCTGCTGATGGGGTGGGGCTGGCCTAGTGGCTCAGCTGTTCTCTGAAGTCCCTCCAGCCTTCCTGTTTCTCTCTTGGGGCTCTAAGAGGGAAATCTAAGCCGTAGGCCTCTGATTCATTTACTGTGAACTCATCAAGTTGGTGTTTGGCAAGAGTCCTTGGATGTCTCAGAAGAGAATTTGGTTTGGTTTCGTTTGCTTTTTAAGTAGTGCCTTTCCTTTGAAGTAGGAAGTCCATTTTTTGCCAAGAATAAAGCAAAAAACGAGATTTGAGGTTGGATCCGAGCATAAACAGAAATCAAGGTTTTATCCTTTGTGTTTCCCTGTGTTTAAATGAGCAACACAAAGAAGTAATGGTTAACTTTTAATCCTGTGAGTTAGGTCCTTTTGCTATCCCCATTTTACAAAGAGGAAACTAAACCCAGAGATGTTAAGTAACGCTCCCAAGTCCACTTAGCTAGGAAGTGGCAGCCTTATACAAGTGCACTGTGCCCTGGGCTCACAATGCTTGTAGAGGCTCATGAAAATGTTTTTACTTCTTCTAAAATCAGAAAAATGAACTTTGTGGCTGAAAGAAAATATCTTAACATGTAATATTAATATATTTGTCTTCATGCCAACATATTCATAAACTATGCATTTTAATGTTCTAAAATTCATAATACAGCTGTGCTTACAGATGCGTGTGATGGGGTCAGCACCACAATTTAACATCTCCTAGAAGCAAGGTACTAGGGAGAGTTGGGGAGCAGCTTTAGCAGTTATTGGGCACTGGCTGCCCTGCTATGGGCCTACCAGCATGTGCAGAGTGACTCACCCATTATCCCCTGCTCTGAGTGAGCCAGACCCACACCAGAGCAGACAACAACGGATGGTGGTTGATAAAGTGATGCAGGGTGTGGAGCCGCCAGACCACAAAGGCTTCATGAAGAAGCTGGGATTTGAGGAGGTCCTTGGGGTTTATGTTGGAGAGAGAGGATTAGACCTGAAAGGAGGGCAGTGGATGTGGCTCAAGCTGTTGGGCCCCTGCTTCCCACATGGGAGGTCCTGGGTTCAGTCCCTGGTGCCTCCCAAAAACAAACAAACAAAAAAAAACAAGCAAAACAAACGAAAAAAAGCAATGACTCAGTGGTTGAGTGCTGGCTTGGCTTCCCACATATGAGGACTCCATTCAATTCAAGACCTAAAAAAAGTGAAACAACAACAACAACAACAACAACAAAAAAACAAAACAGAAAGCCGAAAGGAGGGAGATGGGAAGGTGGGGGCATTTTGAGGAATGCCGAGCTCACTGGTCTGAGGATGATTGGGGTGACTGACATAAAGACTGTTTTCTGATTAATGCCCTCTGTAATGACCAGTTAAAACTGGGTTTCAAAACTGCTTTTAAATTTTATTCTTTTACATTTCATATCAAGGAGACACATTTAACGATTACTTCTGTTTTCATTCCATTGGTAGACATTAAGGTGTAATTGCTACTTAAATTCCCCAGGTGATTATCCGACATCACAGAAGGTTAAACAGGACTTTTGTTTTTGTTCATTGTTCTTTCCTGTTAGCTATTAGCTAATTCTCATTCTTCAGCAGTTAATGTCCACGAATAATTAGCAAATTGTCTGAAAGGTCATAAGAAACCATCTCATGTCCTTATTTTTGCATCAAAATTATAGACCCAACACTATAGTGTGGTTTCCCTGGAGCAGACTGGAGCTTTACAAATAGGGTGCCTCTGAGCTAGGGCTTGGGAGTCAAAGGAAGCGCAAAGGGAGGGGGTTTGGGGTCCTTCTCCTTGCTTTAACCAGAGCAAACTGTTTATATATACATATAGGGATTCTATGAAAGATTTTCTTTTTAAAAAAGGGTTCCTCTAGGGGGAAAAACGTATTTGAAACCACCTATAAAATGTGAATAAAAGTAAATAAGAACCTAGGAACTCATTTATTTCTTCTCTGTCTATTCTAAGAAGTACCTAAGGTAGCTTACAAAAATACACATCATGCAACAAGATCTTTTTTTTTTTAAGTGACGAAGGAAATGGAAAGAAGGAAAAATGGAAGTAAGAAAAGGCAGGTGTTTCCAGGGTAAGGTTAACACACCAATGCCCATGCTGAGGAGCCAGCTGGGTGGGAAGATGGGCTGCAGCTAGTTGGGGGCCACAGACAGGGCATGTAGACACATCTGTCCTCTATCCACAGAGCGAGGGGGGTGGCCTCCTGGGCAGGGGCCTGACCTCCCTGTGGCTGCTTCTAGACAGTTGGTAAGAATCCTCTGGGGAATTTGTTTGACCTTGGGCGGGCACATCCTCCTCCACCCTAAACACTATCCTGTGCCCTTCCTTCCCTAAAATCTCACAGGCCAGGTCAAGGGGAGGAAGATGGGCTGCCTGCCCACCTGGCCACCCTCGGTCCTCTGGCCATACCCACCACACACACACTACCCTACACACTCCAGTAACCCTCATAAAAAAGTATCCATTTAAATGACCAAACCCAGAACTTCCCACCCAAGAATTCCTACTAAATACATTTAGTATTTAGTATTTAGCTAACATTCACATCATGTTTCCTATGTGCCACACACCTTCCATGTCACACCTCCTTTGATTCTCACAACAACCCTCTGAGGTAGGTACTATTATTAGCTCCATCTGACAGACCAGAAAACTGAGGCCAGAGGGGTTAAATAACATGACCAAGGTCACACAACTGGTAAGGGACATGGCCGGGACTTGAACTGAGGCAGGTTGGCTCACTGCTGTTAATCACTCTGCCAAGAAGCCTTTCCATCTGCCCACACCTTACAGCCTGCTGGCTGGGAGGTGTCAAGTTAGTTATGCCGTTCCTGAGTAGAAGTCCTGGGCTCACTCCCGAGTGGGCCACTCAACCCCATTCTAGTCCACCCTGTTGGGCGGCCGCGGGTGGCACCTCTGTCTAGCCAGTTCATGAATGTTGTGGATCCTTGAGAAAACCCAAGGTTTGAGGGAGTGAGGGAGCTCAGGGCAGGCCTTCCTCACCATGGAAAATGCAGCTGGAAAGCTGAATATTCAAGGCATCATCAGGGGTGGTCCATAGTTTCTTCTTATGAACGATTATTACAACAGACAACATTTAGAGCAGGCACTGCTCTAGGTCTTTTACACTCATTATCTCATTTACTCCTCGAAGCAACTAAGCAAGGCAGGTATTACTAGCCTCACTACACAGACAGGGAAACTGAGGTCTAGAGAGGTTACCAACTCCTCAGAAGTTGCATTCACCTAGCTCGCCTGCTGCTCTCTCCCAGGCAGTAGCATCTCTGCTCTCTAGGCTGTCACCGGCCTTGTGCCCTCTAAGCCCACTTGCACAGGAGTTCCTTCAAGAGGGTTCTCAGGATCTTTCTTTGCTCAGGCTCCTGTCTCAGTTACTCAAAAGCCAGGTCTTTGTTTGCTAGTTCTCTTTATGCCTTTCCCCCTCCAACTCCAAGGGTCCCATGTGAAGTTCTTCATAAGGTAGAGCCAACGGCCTCCTCCAACTTCATGGCCTCTGTTACATTAGCAGCTGGCATCTTTGGTAGAAATGCAGAAATGAGGAAAGAGGTAGAAAGAGAGTTCCCTGATCCTTCATCATTCGCCACCGCTCCTTATTTGCATACATATGCATAAAGTATGTATCTGCCTAAACGCCCCAGAAAAATGCCTACCCATGAGTGTCAAGGATCCAGCCATGTAAATCAGCATGCAAATGATGAGGCAACTGCAGGGCTGGTTGCCAGAGCCACTTGCGTCTTTAAACACCCAGCGAGAACCCAAAGACTGCAGGAAAACCCCACTCCTCCAACCTCACCCCTGCCCTGATGACTCATACCGAAACCTCATGGCAATATACCTAGCAATTTCCAAAAGCAGACTCCGAACTTGCCTGCCAACCCTCCCGTCCCCAGGCACGGCTCGGGTGCAGAGAGATTTGATGAACCAGCTTTCTTGCCTGTCAGCCTCGCTCAGGAAAACTCAGAAAAACACTTGGGTCCTCTCTGGGGGGCAGGGGCCGGAGCAGGAGCCTGAGGCCAGACCCGGGAAAACATCATTAAATCGGATTGTACTCAGACTTTGTGACAACTCAGTGTTTGAAGTTTACTTTCGTACAACCCTGTGAGGGAATTCATTTCCAAGCAACTTAATTCAATTGTTTGTTCATTTACCCAAGTAGTGAGAACCCATTAAATGAGGGAGCGAGAAAATCCCTAAAAATGGCCTGTGCTGTCAAGAAAAAATTATGATCTTATAAGCACTGCTTTAACCTTTGGAAGACAACTGAGCATTTTGAGGCTGTTTTGAGGCCTCCTCTCCTGTTTAGCAGAAAAACAGACTTGCTTAGCAGATGCTCTCTTGTTAATTTCCAGTCACTCCACTCTGTTTTAATGGATATCCTTGAAAAAAATAAAAGCCAGCATGCTTTATGTATTTCAATAATTTACCTTTTTCAAAAATTATTATTATGAATTCATAATAATTATGAATTATTATGAATTCATGAGATGACCCCCCAAGACCCAGATGACTTTTTAAAAATCTCTTTGGTTTTAGAATGTATTACGTCCTTGCCACTCAAAGTGTGGTCCAAGGACCAGCAGCATTGGTGCGAGCTCGTTAGAACCAGACTCCGTGGCCCTACTTCAGTCTCCTTGGTCAGGAGCTACAATTTAAAGAGACCTCCTGGTGCTTCCAACATATGTTAAAATTTGAGAAGCCTCATGTGGGTTTTCATAGGCACTGAGTTTCCTTTCAGAGTTTTGCTCTGCTCCACACGATGCCAGCAGGTGCTG